>NC_069430.1:39140981-39170981 GCF_026875155.1 Cherax quadricarinatus
TTCCTGCGAGTCCCCACCATATATTTTTTTTCTGTGTGAAATGGGGTGTGTGTGTTTGTCGGGGTATCTTGTGTGTGTGTGTGTGTGTGTGTGTTAGTTAATGTGTCTGTGTGTGTGTGTATGTGTGTGTGTGTGTCTGTATCTGTGTGTGTGTTGTGTGTGTGTCTGTATCTGTGTGTGTACTCACCTAATTGTACTCACCTAATTGTGGTTGCAAGGGTCGAGACTCAGCTCCTGGCCCCGCCTCTTCACTGATCGCTACGGGATCCTCTCTCTCTCTGCTTCCTGAGCTTTGTCAACTCTTTTTTAAAAAACTATGTATGTTCCTGCCTCCACTACTTCACTTGCTAGGCTATTCCACTTGCTGACAAACTCTATGACTGAAGAAATACTCCTAACGTCCCTTTTGACTCGTCTGAGTCTTCAGCTTCCAGTTGTGCCCTTGTCCCTGTGTCCCCTCTCGGGAACTCCTATCTCTGTCCACCTTGCCCTATTCCCTGCAGTATTTTGTATGTCGTTATCATTTTCCCCTGACCCTTCTGTCCTCCAGTGTCGTCAGTCCGATTTCCCTTAACCTTTCCTCGTACGACTTCCCTTGAGCTCTGGGACTAGCCTTGTTGCAAACCTTTGTTACTTTCCTCTAACTTCTAACTTCTTGACGTGCTTGACCAGGTGGTGGGTTCCAGACTGGTGCTGCATACTCCATATGGGCCTAACATACACAGTGTACAGTGTCTTGAACGATTCCTTATTAAGGTATCGGAACGCTATTCTCAGGTTTGCCAGGCGCCCGTATGCTGCAGCGGTTATTTGGTTGATGTGTGCCTCCGGTGATGTGCTCGGTGTTATGGTCACCCCAAGGTCTTTCTCCCTTGGGGTGAGGTCTGTAGTCTTGTCCACCTACCTATACTCTGTCTCCCGGTCTTCTTTGCCCCTCCCCAATCTTCTTTAACTTTGCATTTGGCTGGATTGAATTCGAGAAGCCAGTTGCTGACCACATTCCAGCCTGTCCAGGTCTCTTTGCAGTCCTGCCTCATCCTCGTCCGATTTAATTCTTCTCATCAACTTCACATCATCTGAGAACAGGGACACTTCAGAGTCTATTCCTTCCATCATGTCGTTCACATATATCAAAAATAGCACTGGTCCTAGAACTGACCCCTGTGGGACCCCGCTCGTAACAGAGCCCACTGTGATACCTCTTCACGTACCATGACTCGTTGCTGCCTCCCTGTCAGGTATTCTCTTATCCATTGCAGTGCCCTCCCTTTTACGTGCCCCTGATCCTCCAGCTTCTGCACTAATCTATTGTGGGGAACTGTGTCAAAGGCCTTCCTGCAGTCTAGGAAAACGCAATCTACCCACCCCTCTCTCTCGTGTCTTACTTTCTGTTACCTTGTCATAAAACTCCAGGAGGTTTGTGATACAAGATTTGCCTTCCATGAACCCATGCTGGTTTTCATTTATAATCTTGTTCCTTTCCAGGTGTTCGACCACTCTCCTCCTGATAATCTTCTCCATGACTTTGCACACAATACATGTCAGAGACACAGGTCTGTAGTTTAGTGCCTCGTTTCTGTTTCCTTTCTTAAATATGGGGACTACATTAGCTGTCTTCCATTTCTCAGGTAGTTGCCCAGTTTCAAGGGATGTGTTGAAGATTGTGGTTAGAGGCACGCACAGAATCTCTGCTCCTTCTCTAAGGACCCATGGGGAGATGTCCGGTCCCATCGCCTTTGAGGTGTCAAGGTCACTTAAGAGCTTCTTCACCTCCTCCTCAGTTGTTCGTATGTCATCCAACACTTGTTGGTATATTACCTCTTGATGTTCCCTTCTGTGCTGTCTTCCCACAGCCCTTCCTGTCTCTACTGTAAAAACTTCCTTAAATCTCCTGTTCAGCTCCTCACACACCTGATCATTTCTTGTGAGTTCTCCACTTTCTGTCCTTAATCTGATCACCTGGTCTTTAACTGTTGTCTTTCTCATGATGTGGCTATACAACAGTTTCGGGTCAGTCTTGATTCTCGATGCTATGTCATTTTCATACTGTCGCTGGGCCTCCCTCCTTACCTGTGCATACTCATTCCTGGCTCTGCGACTAATCTCCCTATTTTCGTGTGTTCTCTGCCTTCTGTACTTTTTCCATTCTCTATTGCACTTTGTTTTTGCCTCCTTACACCGTCGGGTAAACCAGGGGCTCGTTCTGGTCTTTCCCGTTGTTTACTGTTGCCCTTGGGAATAAACCTTTCCACTGCCTCCTTGCATTTTGTTGTTACATATTCCATCATTTCATTTACTGGCTTTCCTGCCAGTTCTCTGTCCCACTGGACCTCCCGCAGGAAGTTCTTCAACCCATGTAGTCCCCTCTTTTATAGTCAGGCTTTCCCATTCACTCCTGTTATTTCTCTCCACTTGCAGCTCTACTATGTGTTCAAAGCACAGAACCACGTGGTCGCTAGCTCCTAGGGACTCTCATACTTGATGTCCTCAATATCTGAGCTGCCCAGGTGAACACCAAGGTCCAATCTTGGCTGGTTCATCCTCCCCTCTCACTCTGATAGTGTCCTTAACATGTTGGTGCATGAGGTTTTCCAGCACCACGTCCAACATCCTGGCTCTCCGTGTTTCGGGACCCCCATGTGGCTCCAGGTTTTCCCAGTCAATCTCCCTGTGGTTGAAATCCCCCATAACCAGCAACTTTGCTCTGCTGGAGTGAGCTCTTCTTGCCACCTCAGCAAGTGTGTCCACCATTGCTCTGTTGCTCTCTTCTTATTCCTCTCTTGGCCTCCTGCAGTTCTGTGGTGGATTATACATCACTGCAATGACCACTTTGTGTTCCCCAGACTGAAGTGTACTGCTATGTAGTCTCCACTACTACCCTTGTTAGTACAGCTGATTCCCAGTTATTATTAACACAAGTAGTTTTTCAAGGCCTCTAGCACCTGACCGTAAATAAAGTCAGAAATTTACAACGCTCAACTACACAAGGGCAAGACAAACACAACAGGGGTGGATTCCTTTACTCATACCTGGGGAGGGTTTCGGGGGGTCAACGCCCCCCGCGGTTCGGTCTGAGACCAGCCCTCGTGGTGGATCAGGGTCTGATCAACTAGGCTGTTACTGTTGGCCGCACGCAAACTGACGTTCGAACCACAGCCCGGCTGGTCAGGTACTGGCTATAGGTGCCTACCCAGTGCCTTCTTGAAGACAGCCAGGGGTCTATTGGTAATCCCCTTTATGTATGCTGGGAGGCAGTTGAGCAGTCTTGGGCCCCGGACACTTATCTCGGTGTACTCGTGGCGCCCCAGCTTTTCATTGGGGAAATATTGCATCTCCTGCCGAGTCTTTTGCTTTCATAGGGAGTGTTTTTCGTGTGCAAGTTTGGTACTAATCCCTCTAGGAATTTCCAAGAGTATATTATCATGTATCTCTCTCGACTGCATTCCTTCACTACTTATTTACAATATTTACGAGGTTAAGATATTAACAGTTTAACGAGACAACCAAAACCACTCAAAGCGACACGTGGTTTCAACCAGAGTAGGAGAGAGTCTGCCTCCCAGCCAGGAAAGCAGGTATGACGTCACCTTGGTTGGGGAAAGGGGCTTCCCCCTGTTTGGGGACTGAACTTTACTGAACTGGTACGAACTGAACCAGTGGTCACTCACGTGAGGTCACAGACCCTGACTTTTTGGGGATTAGGGGGAGGGTTTACAAAGCTGGCTTGCTTCTTTGAGGGGGGTTTTTTTTTTGGGAGAGTTAAAGGGAGGAGGCTTGCTCTCCAGGAGGAGATTGGGAGGCTGGAGGCCACCTCAAGGGGTCTGGGAGAATGTGGGGTGGCGGGAGTTGGGGGAATGGGGCTTCTAGCAGTGAGGTCAGTCTGTCCTCGCTGTGAGGGGGCTGTAGCTGGGGGGTAAAAGGGCTAACCAGCATGAGGTGAAACCCACCCCTCTACAAGGGGCGATGGTTCACATAAGGAAGGGCGCATCAAAGTAAGGAAAGTTAAGAGTGAAGATCTAAGGTGGGAAAATCGCTTCTCTGTTCTTCGGGGAAAATTATTTTCAGTGGCCGTGAAGGTAAGGGTACTACGCCCCTGCAAGGGAGGTAAGCCATTCTTGTGGTTGGGTGACCTCAGGTAAATAATTGACCGTGCTTTTTGAAATAGGAAAAAAAAGAGAGATAGAGGGGTTTTCCCTGGACGTGTTGGGGACATTGCACAGGCGGATAAATCACTCGGGTAGGGGGAACAAGCCCATTATCTGTCTCATTGCGGGAAATGATATGGGAAGGGTAGAGAAAAGGCTGCTAGATAAGACGGGTCCTATAGATTATTAAGTCAAGGGGAGGGATCCCAATCATATGTACATCTTCCTAGAAGGGGATAGGAAATGAAGGTTGTCTAGGGCAATTGGTGTAAATTGCTGGTTTAGACAGATCCCTGAAAGGGAAACTTGCAATCCCTTTCATTACAACTGGAACAATTTTTTAGGGAAAAACATGATATGTATGCAAGGATGGGGTACACCTCTGGGGCGGGGTGGGAGCACTTGCAGACTCGATTTGGAAGGGCCCTTGGGGAAATCCTATGATTTTAAACGAGGAAATAGAGGTATGGTGTGTGGGAAACAACAGGTTTCAACACTTGGGGTTGGAAGCAGAAATTATAAAAGGCATTCACATGAAGTTATAAATAAAGACAATAAACAGGTCACAAACAAGGGGGACAGCAAAGGGGACAAGGGGCTAGCTCCCTTAAGGTTTTCTAACTAAAGCAGGGTGTAAAAAATAAGAAGATACTAAGATTTAAATTTAAGTGCAGGAAACATAAATTATTGCTATAACAGAGACCTGGCTTAATCGAAAGATGAGAGATGCCCCCGAAAAATCACATACAAGGGTATAAATTATTTCCCACTGACAGGGGCAACAGGAAAGGGGGTGGAGAGCGATGTAGTCAGAGACAATTTAAATTGTTTTGTTAGACAAGATATTAAATTAGAACGTCAGCCACGAATCGTTTGGTTACATCTTCTCGAGGGCCGAGAAAAACTAATTTGGGGGTTGATTTACGGGCCCCCCAAAACTTATAGGGGGTGCAGAAACTCTAAAGGGACAAATTCGTAAGGGTCTACATACGAAAATGGGCAATGGGGGATTTTAAATATAGACAATTGACTGGGGCAATTGACAGGGAAATTTTGAGTCAGGTACTTTCTTGATACATCCAGATTGTTTTTTTTAAACATTTTTAAGAGCCAACAGGGGAAAAAAACCTCCTTTACTTGTTCTTTCCATAGGGAAACACAATTAATAATCTTGAGGTTAATATAGCTTGGGGAAAGTGATCACAAATCACTCAGTTTTAATATATCAGGAATTCCCCTAAAATGGCAATAAAGTCCCGCCCTGACTTTCGCTTGGCTGATTTCATAGGACAAAAAAATTTTACTTAGGTGGGCAACGGAATGACCTGACTAAGGGTCAGGTAGGTGGTGAGGGTTTCCCCCATATGATCTTTCCAGGGGCATATTCTAGCTCCCAGAAAATTTATTTCCAAATGGGGAAATCAATCAAACAAAAATACCAAATGGATAACAATAGATTAAAATATCGTTTGGTCAAAAGAAGGCATAAAACAAATCAAAAGGGAGGGGAAATTGAGAAATCGATATATTCATTAAAGAGAGAAAAAAAAAAAAGGGAAATTTAGAAAAGCAAAAAGAATTATGAGGTTAAAGTTCAAAAAATCGAAGACTAACCCAAAAGGATCTTTCGGGTATACAAAGAAAGACAGGCAAAAAACCCCACTAAAAAAGTTCCTCGGTCACTCCTGACATGAAAAGGGAAAAATTGTGTAAATTTTTTAACACATATTTCCTCCATTTTTAACAGAGGATCCACGATATTCCTAATGATAAATTATGTAAACGGACGATAAAAAACTGTGCACTATTAGGTCACAAGTGACATGTCCTTAGGGAAAAAAAAAATTAAAACCAACAAATCCCCCGGCCCGATAACTGTATGCAAGGGTTCTAAAAGGAAGTAAAAGGGGCTTTGCACACCTTTGGCTAAACTTTTCACATATCACACAAACTGGCATGGGCCCGAAAGTGGAAAAAAGCAAATGTATACCTATTTCAAAACGGGGAAGGTCCTTAGTTCGAACTATAACCAATAACCAACCTCCATAGTGGGAAAATTTTATGGAAACAATAATTTTCCGAGGCAGTTCGTAGCCACCTTAAAAACATAAATTAATCAACGAATCTCAGCATGGTTTTACAAAGGGGCGTCCTCCCTTACGAATTTATTAACTTTTTTCACTAAGGTATTTGAGGGGGTAGATCATGGTAATGAATATGATATTGTGTATATGGACTCAGTAAGGCTTTTGACAGGGTCCCACATCAGAGACTACTGAGGAAAAATTTAAAAAGCCATGGAATAGGAGAGAAATTTTTTCCTAGATAGAGGCATGGTTGACAAATAGGCAGCAGAGATTTTTGCATAAATGGGGAGAAATCAGAGTGGGAAGCGTCACGAGCGGTGTTCCACAGGTCAGTGTTGGCCCCCTGCTGTTCACAATCTACATAAACGACATAGATGAGGGCATAAAGAGCGACATCGGCAAGTTTGCCGATGACACCAAAATAGGCCGCCCGAATTCATTCTGACGAGGACATTCGAGCACCCCAGGAAGATTTGAATAGACTGATGCAGGGGTCGGAGAAGTGGCAGATGCAGTTTAATATAGACAAATTCAAAGTTCTAAATGTTGGACAGGACAATAACCATGCCACATATAAACTAAATAATGTAGATCTTAATATTACGGATTGCGAAAAAGATTTGGGAGTTCTGGTTAGCAGTAATCTGAAACCAAGACAACAGTGCAAAAAGTTCGCAATAAAGCTAATAGAACCCTTTGGGCTTCATATCAAGAAGCATAAATAATGGGAGTCCTCAGGTTGTTCTTCAACTCTATACATCCTTGGTTAGGCCTCATTTAGATTATGCTGCACAGTTTTGGTCACCGTATTACAGAATGGATATAAATCTCTGGAAAATGTATAAAGGAGATGACAAATTTGATCCCATTTTTCAGAAAACCTTCCCTATGACGATAGACTAAGGGCCCTGAAACTGCACTCTCTAGAAAGACGTAGAATTAGGGGGGAAAATGATTGAGGTGTATAAAGGGAAGAACAGGAATAAATAAAGGGGATGTAAATAGTGTGCTGAAAATATCTACCTAGACAGGACCGCAGCAATGGTTTTAATTTGGGAAAAAAATTCAGATTCGGGAAGGATATAGGAAAGACTGGTTTGGTAATAGAGTTGTGGATGAGTAGAACAAACTCCCAAGTACAGTTAGAGGCCAGAACGTTGTGTAGCTTTAAAAATAGGTTGGATAAATACATGAGTAGATGTGGGTGGGTGTGAGTTAGACCTGATAGCTTGTGCTACCAGGTCGGTTGCCGTGTTCCTCCCTTAAGTCAATGTGACCTGACCTGACTAGGTTGGGTGCATTGGCTTAAGCCGGTAGGAGACTTGGACCTGCCTCGCATGGGCCAGTAGGCCTTCTGCAGTTTTCCTTCGTTCTTATGTTCTTATAAAGTAGCACTAGTCCCAGATCAGTCCCCACGAAAGCAAATGACTCGGCAAACGGTGCAACATCCCCCAGTGAAAAGCAGGGGCACCATGAGTACGCTAGAGAGGACACAATATCAGGTGCCCAAGACTGTTCATCTGCCTCCCAGCATACATAAGGAGGATTACCAATAGACCCCTGGCTGTCCTCACGAGGGAACTGACAGATACCTAAAGTCAGTACCTGACCAGCCGGGCTGTGGCTCGTACGTCTATCTGCGTACGACCAGCAGTAACAGTCTGGTTGATCAGACCCTGCTCCACCTCGAGGCCTGGTCTTGGACCGGGCCGAGGGGGCGTTGACCCCCGAAACGCTCTCCAGGTATATTCCAGGTATCCTCGGCGCAGGTCGCACTAGTTCTTCAGACTAGAGGCTTATCGTGCCTATATATATAACTGTGTATAGTGCTATTTTTCGTGACCTTGTTTCATATTTTGTTTTTCATTCCATATTTAGCAAGTCTTTCTCTCACAGATTCAAACTGAGCAATCAACCGATCAATAAACCAGCCAACCTGTCAAACCAACCAATCAATAAATTAACCAGTCAATAAAAACCTGCCAATTAATAAATCAGCCAATCAATAAGTCAACCAATTAATCAATAAACCAACCAATCAATAAACCAACTAGTCGATAAATCAACCAATCAATAAACCAACAACTAATCAATAAACCAAGAACCATCAATAAACCAACCAACGAATCAATAAACCAACCAACTGTCTAATCGATAAACAAACCAACTAACCATCTAAACATTATCGTTGACATCTACCACCTCCCAGCCACAGTCTACCACAGAACTAAAACCTACAACAATCTGCCACCTACCTACCTACCTACCAGATGCCTTTACTGAAAGATACCTGTGGCCAGACACACACTAACAAGCCACACCAAGCAACAATATTGTGGGGAGACTGTACGTGCTGAGGGAGCCAAGCAAGGAGTGCTAAGCAGGGAACCACCAGCGCCACCACAACAATCACTACAACAACCACCAGCATCACAACTACCACCACCTCCACCTCCACCACCAACACAACCACCAGCGCCACCACAACAGCCACCACAACAATCACTACAACAACCACCAGCATCACAACTACCACCACCTCCACCACCATCACAACCACCAGCGCCACCACAACAGCCACCACAACAATCACTACAACAACCACCAGCATCACAACTACCACCACCTCCACCATCACAACCACCAGCGCCACCACAACCATAAGCACCACCACAACAACCAAAACAACAAGCACCATTACAACCACCACCACTATCATTATATCAAAAGCATACAATACCGACAGGTTCATGCACATAACACAGTTTAATACAGTCGCGCAGGTGTTGCACATGTGTCTTGTTCATCAACATGTGTCTTGTTCATCAACATGTGTCTTGTTCATCAACATGTGTCTTGTTCACCAACATGTGTCTTGTTCACCAACATGTGTCTTGTTCATCAACATGTGTCTTGTTCACCAACATGTGTCTTGTTCATCAACATGTGTCTTGTTCATCAACATGTGTCTTGTTCATCAACATGTGTCTTGTTCATCATGTGTCTTGTTCATCAACATGTGTCTTGTTCACCAACATGTGTCTTGTTCATCAACATGTGTCTTGTTCATCAACATGTGTCTTGTTCATCATGTGTCTTGTTCATCAACATGTGTCTTGTTCATCAACATGTGTCTTGTTCACCAACATGTGTCTTGTTCATCAACACGTGTCTTGTTCATCAACATGTGTCTTGTTCATCAACATGTGTCTTGTTCACCAACATGTGTCTTGTTCACCAACATGTGTCTTGTTCATCAACATGTGTCTTGTTCATCAACATGTGTCTTGTTCACCAACATGTGTCTGTATTGTTTACCACTCAACTGATGATACTTGTCTAACACAGCAACATCATGGTGCCATGGTACAGTGGATACTTTCTACAGATCTATTGCTAACGTGTTCTCCCTCAGTATGGGCATAGTGTACTTCCATTAGTGGGTGCCGCCCACATGTGGCCACCTCTTCAACTGCTGCAGCTCTGCACTGGTTCTTGTGCACATGTGCTCGTCCTCATGCTTTGTATTAGACTGAAGAAGTTTTCTGTGTCTAATTCATCCAACGCCATCCTTACAATCACCATTAATGCAATCACCACTTCTATCACCATTGCCACATCAACCACTATTACCACTATCACCATAACCCACTGCTATCACCATTACTATAGCCACCACCATCACCACTGTCATCAGTTTTATAATCAACACCTCTACTATTACCACCATTATCACCACTATCACCAAATACTCGAAAGAGTGTGTGGTATATTTACATTTTCATACACAAATCCAGGTAAACAAACTGAAAAGCCACACTATATACGCTCAGAAAAAATGTACCTCTTGGTATGCATATACTCTGCGAGAAAAGACATGTAGTGTATGAGGTATACATATATTTATATATATATATATATATATATATATATATATATATATATATATATATATATATATATATATATATATATATATATTTTTTTTTTTCAACAAGTCGGTCGTCTCCCACCGAGGCAGGGTGACCCAAAAAAGAAGAAAATCCCCAAAAAGAAAATACTTTCATCATCATTCAACACTTTCACCACACTCACACATTATCACTGCTTTTGCAGAGGTGCTCAGAATACAACAGTTTAGAAGCATATACGTATAAAGATACACAACATACCCTCCAAACTGCCAATATCCCAAACCCCTCCTTTAAAGTGCAGGCATTGTACTTCCCATTTCCAGGACTCAAGTCCGACTATATGAAAATAACCGGTTTCCCTGAATCCCTTCACTAAATATTACCCTGCTCACACTCCAACAGATCGTCAGGTCCCAAATATCATTCGTCTCCATTCACTCCTATCTAACACGCTCATGCACGCTTGCTGGAAGTCCAAGCCCCTCGCCCACAAAACCTCCTTTACCCCCTCTTTCCAACCCTTTCGAGGACGACCCCTACCCCTCTTTCCTTCCCCTATAGATTTATATATATATATATATATATATATATATATATATATATATATATATATATATATATATGTGTGTGTGTGTGTGTGTCGTGCCGAATATGTAAAACTGGTCAATTAGCAAGAACTCATTTAAAATTAAGTCCTTTCTAAAATTTTCTCTTATACGTTTAAAGATATATTTTTTCCATTAATGTTGATGTAAAAATTTATAATTTTGCACCAAAAGGAACTTAGAAAACTTACCTAACCTTATTATAAAAAGAACAATTTATTTTAGCCTAACCCAACTAAATATATTTTAGATTTGCGTACAATAAATTAATACTAAACAAACACAGTGAAATATATTTTTTTCGTTAGGTTCAGAATAATTTTGGCGAAATTATTGCATACACAAATTTACACTTGCCCAATATGGCAAGATGAACGTTGCTATTTAAGCCAAGATGGCAAGTTCTGCCTATTCGGCACGACATAATATATATATATATATATATATATATATATATATATATATATATATATATATATATATATATATATATATATATATATAAACAGTATTTACAAATACAAAAATACGAATACAACAATAGAGAAAGCGTCCACTATGGAAACAGATCACGAAAACAATAACAGGCCGAGTGACTGTCTCTCTGGACTCATTGTGGAGGCCCAGAGTCCACTCTTGTCCCCAGGTATCTCATTTTCTATGATAAGCACAGATGAAACCTTGTTGTCACACAGCCCGAGGCTTCCTTGCCCACCACCACCACTAGTGTACACACACACACACACACACACTCACACACACACATCACACACACACACACACACACACACACACACACACACACACACACACACACACACACACACACACGCACGCACGCACGCACGCACGCACACACGCACGCACGCACACACACACACACACACACACACACACACACACACACGCACGCACACACGCACGCACGCACAAGTACACACCCATGAAAGATTTATTTCAACTGTGAAATGTAGGATAAAAAAAAGCCTAGCCTAGCCTGTCACTGTAGCCTAGCCTGCTACTGTAGCCTAGCCTGCCACTGTAGCCTAGCCTGCTACTGTAGCCTAGCCTGCTACTGTAGCCTAGCCTGCTACTGTAGCCTAGCCTGCCACTGTAGCCTAGCCTGCCACTGTGGCCTAGCCTGCCACTGTGGCCTAGCCTGCCACGTGGCCTAGCCTGCCACTGTGGCCTAGCCTGCCACTGTGGCCTAGCCTGCCACTGTGGCCTAGCCTGCCACTGTGGCCTAGCCTCCCACTGTAGCCTAGCCTGCCACTGGCCTAGCCTGCCACTGTGGCCTAGCCTGCCACTGTAGCCTAGCCTGCCACTGTGGCCTAGCCTGCCACTGTGGCCTAGCCTGCCACTGTAGCCTAGCCTGTTACTGTAGCCTAGCCTGTTACTGTAGCCTAGCCTGCCACTGTAGCCTAGCCTGCCAGACTTAGGCTTTTGTTTAAAGCAGTTTTGAATGCGATAGTGCAAGTAATTGACAGTATCCTCGTTGCCAAAACAAGCTACGTCCTTCGTGCAGAGAATAACCTGCTAATACAAGAAGCGAGTCACTTATTTGTTTACCTCGTTGTTCGCCTTCTTTATGAACACCTTCATTGCTGTATGGCCCTTGTAGGTTTAGCGCTTAGTTCTGATAATAATAAAAATAATAATTGTCCACATTATGCTTCATTCTTCACGAAGCACAACAGTACCACGACTGTTGTCCGGTGGTTCACTACAGATTACGCTGAAGTTTTTCTTAATAACTAAAGAGAAAAAAAAATGTTTAAGAATGTGGATAACAGGGAATTATCTACCAATTACTGTACCTAATTTGCCCGAAATGCTCTGCAAAACAAGGGACTTTCTATATAGTTGTATGTCATTGATGTCAGCTAGGACTGTATACCTTGTACATGTACTTGGAGTAAATAAAGATATTATTAATTATTATTATTATTATTATTAAAATATTTTTACGACTCGCCACAAGTTCAATCCCCGCCCGTGGTATGGTTTGTTTAAATATTATAAATTAATGTCAGCCGACATATTGGATATATGCAAATTAGATAACTGTCCACCACCTGTGTGTGTCTACTTCTCGTAAGTTGTTCACTTGGGGTACAAAGCTATTAAAAGCAAAAGTATATGCTGCTGCAAGTTGTTCCATTCCAGGTACAGGTGTGTATAACACGTGTTATTTACACACTTAAATACCTCTGTCATTATCAACAAATATCCACCATTGCCAGATCACACTGGGGGAGGTAAATATTCCTCCCCCCGACTAAACCACTAACCTCAGGCTTTTAATAACAGCCGGGGAGTCCTTCCCCTTTCCCCAACATCCTCTCCTCTTACTTACCCCTCTCCATTCCCCTCCTCCGTAAACCTCCCTATAATCCCCCCTTACCACCATCCCAAGAGTCCGTGGCACACCCGCCGTGGTTGGTATCACTGCCGGCAAGCCCCCGTTTTCATTAGTTTTGTCAGTCAACAATGGGTGACTCTCGTATAGGCAATCCTTTTGTCGGAAGCCAATAACAACTACAAAAGTTCCTATCCCGGGGTTTGCGGGAAGAATGGAAATGGATAAAGTTATATCAGTTGGGGGCTTCTATTAGTCTTTGAGGAGAAGCCAAAAGTTTTGAAAGATCTCCATTATTGGTTGGATAATGGTGAGGCGAGATAACAGGAGAGTGCAGACTTCAGGGAGCTCCTCGGTACTCATTCATCGAGTCACCCACTGACTCATTCAGTAGTTCACCCACTGGTTCATTCACTGACTCGCTCACTGTCTCATTCACTGGCTCACTCACCACAAACTGACTGGCTCATTCACAACCCATTCAATATCTGACTTACTAGACAATACACTAATTCACTAACCACTCACACTCGTTCACTACTAGTCCACTCACCATGCATACTCACTCTTGCATGCTCTGTATGCATCAGCGGTAAAGACAAAACAATCCTGGGTTCGCCACCTCCCAGCAAGGTGGCCAGAGCCATCTAGTGGTGGTTTCGCACCCTAGAAGGGTCGAGTGATCGTTATGTGCTGTGGCATTTCGACCTTTCAGGAAAAGGTTGGCTGGATGGTGTGGGTTACCTACTTTGTGGAACTAATTCCGTCCAACCAGATTCTTTTAAGGTAACACCTGCTTCACCTCACACTGCCTTATCTGGGATCATTATGATAATACTTTCAAAGTCAATAATCGAGACTATTCACTGATTATCATTATGATTTATGTTCACTAACGAACCGGCCTGTGTTGACTATTAGTGTACACAGTGTATATAATGTATAATATACTGAAGAATATATTTAACTTGTTTTAGCTTCGTTCCTCCTTAATTGCTATTGACTGGTACTTGTCGTGGAGAGTCACGGTACTGTAAGTTTGGTACGTGGATACTGGAGTTCGTGCAACGCCCCACACACTCAGTGGCTCCCTCACTAGACGAGGTAAAGAGGGAAGATGGTGAGGAAAGGATGACAGTGCAGTAGGTGGGTGTCCTTGGCAGGTGCAACACATTACCTCTCTGTTGTAGCATTTGTTTTGTATTTGACACTGACATACTTGGGCGTGTGTCCTGTGTTCGACACATGACATGTAAAGCCACTGTCGTACGTGTCATCTTATCCAGCTAGAAACATGGCTTGTATGTTGAGTCGACCTCCCTAGTACCGGTGTGGCTGGATAGGTGCTGCGGCCTTCTGACCGTTCAGAGGGAAAGTTGATGGCCCAGAGGAGAGTATCCCGCTTCTAGCAACACCTCACAAAATCATACTCCGAAACATGGCTGGAGTGAGGGAGAGAACCGTGTCTGCAATGGTGAGGGCTGGGGCGAGGGCTGTGGCGGGAGCGGGGGTGGAGGAGAGGTGGGGATGAGAGGATCATTTTCCTGGCCTCACAATGGTGAGGGAAGATACTGTTACCTATCCTGTTCTCCCTTCTCTTCCTCTAAACCTCCCCTACCCTCCCTTCCCCTACCTCTCCCATCCCTTCTCCCCAATCACCCCAACTCCTCCCTCCCACCTGCATTAACCCCCTCCCCCTCAGCTGTCAGTTATAGAGGCTTGAAGAAAGATTCCCATTTTTGTGGTATCCAGTTGATTGTAGGGTGCGTGGGGAGGGGGTTGCGTGGATGTGAGGGGCGGGGTGTGCGAGGGAGGGGAGGGTGCGTGGTTGGGTAGAAGACGTGAGTGCGTGGTTGGGAGGAGACGGGTGCATTTGTTGGGGATGGGAAAGAAGCTGTGGGTTAGGAGAGAATGAATTGTTGAGCTTGGAAAAGGGAGGGAGAGCTTGATTATAGAGAGGTGGGGGGTGCTTGATTATAGAGGGGGAGGTGGCGCTTGATTAAAGAGGGGTAGGGGGTGTTTGGTTGAAGAGGAGTAGGGGATATTTGGTTAAGATGGGAGGGGATTCTGTGTTGAGGTGAGGAAAGGTGGGAGGATGGAAATGAAAGGGAGAGAGAGAGAGAGAGAGAGAGAGAGAGAGAGAGAGAGAGAGAGAGAGAGAAGAGTGGATCCACTTCGAGGACAACGAGAAGCAAGCTTCTATGCCACAAGGCGGGCAGAAAGCAGCAACTTCACTCTGACTGTACCCTTCTCCAGAACATCACTTCATCTGAGAACATTTATCCAGAGGATGACTCGAGTATGGAACACATTCGTACAGCATAATGATGTCAACGAGATAAAGTCAGTTGATCAAATGAAAATGCTGGTCCACAGATGGCTCCAACTTCATCCTGTTCCCTACTTGTATGTTTCATAACAATAAAAATGCTTTCAAATGAATTGATGTAGGTAACAGCTCTTAGCTTGTCAATAAAGTTAGGAATCCTTAACTTGTAAATAACTTGTCAATAAAGCTAGGGCTCGTTAGCCTAACCTTGTCAAACCCTGTGTAAAAACAATGAGAGAGAAGAGAGAGAGAGGAGAGAGAGAGAGAGAGAGAGAGAGAGAGAGAGAGAGAGAGAGAGAGAGAGAGAGAGAGAAGAGAAGAGAGAGGAGAGAAGGAGAGAGAGGAGATAGAAGACCTAGAAGACAGCTCTTGGTTTGCCAATAAAGTTAGGATTAGCTTGTCAATAAAGCTAGAAATCCTTAACCTTGTCAAACCCTGTGTAAAAAAAAATCAAAGCAAGGGAAGAGAGAGAGAGAGAGAATGAGGGGAAAACAAGGCAGAGGAAGCAGGTGACACGTGAGGGAGAGAGGAAACAGGGGGGGGGTAAGAAGGGAGAAAAAGAGGGGAAGAGAGAGGGGAAGACAGGGAAAAATATTTTTTTTCTGCGTTACAAACTAAGAGGGGAAATCTTTATATCGATTACGTGCTTACTCCTCCGTTTCAAAACATTTGCATGCAAACTCGTCCCTTTAGCCTGGTAATATGTCTCTAAGTGATACTAGAATCTTCCTAGTTATTACTCTTTATATACACAGTTTCCGGTTGATGGCTCTAGCTGTATTCATCTGTTCTGTTGTGATAAATGGTTTGAAAAACCGACAAGTTGAAGATTGAGACACTTATGCAGCATATGGGAATCTTTATTCAGGAAACGTTTCGCCACACAGTGGCTTCATCAGTTCAATACAAAGAGGAAGGCGTAAGGAGAGAAGGAGTATGAGGTAATCAGTCCCTCAGCCTGGAGTCGATGTGTTCAGTCCATCAATCTTGTAGAATGTACTGCTTCAAGTCACCTCACTACAGTATATAAGCCACGTCTACGGCCCTATGCTGTACATTCTACAAGATTGATGGACTGAACACATCGACTCCAGGCTGAGGGGAACTGATTACCTCATACTCCTCCTCTCCTTACGCCTTCCTCTTTGTATTGGACTGATGAAGCCACTGTGTGGCGAAACGTTTCCTGAATAAAGATTCCCATATGCTGCATAAGTGTCTCAATCTTCAACTGTTCTGTTGTCTTCTGTAAGAAAGTATAGAAAGGATTATTTTAGCCGCAGGTAATCTGTTTTAAACAAACTAAGTAAGAGTGAATCAAGACTGCTGTTTCCGGCTTTCTTATGAAATAAACGCACACACACACACACACACACATACACACACACACACACACACACACACACACACACACACACACACACACACACACACACACACACACACACACACACACACACACACACAATTTTACCCCTGTTAAACAAAGTCATCAACCATCTGACTCTGCATCAACGTTGTACATTGAGGATATTAACATCACAGATAAAGTTAATAAAGGAATCGCAGGTTGTGTATAAAAATATTTTATTGAAATATTGTTTGAGTTTATCAAGTCAAGATTTGAAAAAGCGAAAAGAAACGTTGTCCTAGTTAACAACGTCTGAAACTCGTCTTTTTGTTACTGTCTTCGGCGGCTCCATCGTAAGAAGTTACTTGTTTCACAAGCTTGCTAAATAAGCAGATTATGTAACAAATTGGTTTTTATTTTTCGTAGAAGCTTAAAAAATAGTTCATCTTAGCCATCGCGAAGTCACTGGTTTATTACTACACTGGGTTTAAAACCTATCTACCACACGAGGGTCGTTCATGCTACGCGTCATCTGCGCACCACCAAAAATATTTTAATTCTAGAACAAGAGATTTAAGAAAACTCACTGTGAATACACCGAGATATACAACCCTCTTTGTATACACATACTGCTGTTCTCTGTGTATACACGCCTAGAGAGAGATATACTCGCCAGAATACATTCGTAGGTTGTTATACTGGCCATTTTACTAGCAAAGTGTTCTCAATACCTGTAACTGGATCTACCTTCCCCTTCCTACCTTCAGACCTGATTATCTCCCACTTTTCCAGCGGCTGTGTAATTCTCGCTGACCTAGTGCTTCCTTGACTCCAATAATAAAGACCTATTGGAGATTTTGAATATATCAGTCTCTCCTTGAAGTTCCAGTCCGTCGCCACTGCCACATGAGTCTCCCATGAGGAAGGTCCCGTCCATTTTCTACGATGAACGCTCCGCTTGCGAAAGTTAACGAAAATGGGCGTTTTTTGCCTTAGATTTTCAAGTTGAATTCGTCAGGGCCCTGTGTATATATTTGCCCAACTTCAGTTACCTAGTTGAGTTTATATGGGTTGAGTTGTAGCTCCAGAATCCGCTGACGAGGCCTGGCCTCTTGTTGTGTGCGTGTTAATCCATACACTGAGAGAGGTCGAGATATAAACTGTCTCTTCCTAGTTAGGTTTGAAATCTATCGAACAGTGAGTTGGTTGTTAAAATAAACCAAGAGTTTCAGTATACTCGTATACACACAGAGACATAAACCACTTACCTACAACTCACCCTAAGTGGTCACGCCACTTAACTTTATTTACCTCTCTCTCACACACCCTGCCTATCCACCAGCTGTTCTCACTTCTCTATCCCACCTAAGTCCTATCCTTGCTATCCCTGTTATGGAAATTCTTTAGAATCTCCACACAGTGCTCAAAATTCAATGTTTATTGACAATAGTCTCTCTCTCTCTCTCTCTCTCTCTCTCTCTCTCTCTCTCTCTTCTCTCTCTCTCTCTCTCTCTCTTCTCTCTCTCCTCTTTCTCTTTATATACATCATTATTAATGCTGCTTAAAGTACAGCGCTAAGTCCGCAAGGGCCGTCGTACAGTGCCGGGAACAATGTAGTCTCGATCCTACGTCCGCTAGTCGTGAGGAAGACTCACACCCTAAGTGCATTCACCGATTAGTCCATGAACCATTAATATTTGTCGCTAGGAGAGGAATGGTGATGGAGGAATGGTGGGGAGGAATGGTGGGGAGGAATGGTGGGGAGGAATGGTGGGGAGGAATGATAGGGGGAATGATGGGAGGAATGATAGGGAGGAATGGTAGGGAGGAATAATAGGGAGGAATGGTGGGAGGAATGGTGGGGAGGAATGAGTGGGAGGAATGGTGGGGAGGAATGGTGGGGAGGAATGATGGGGAGGAATGGTGGGAGGAATGGTGGGGAGGAATGGTAGGGAGGAATGGTGGGGAGGAATGGTAGGGAGGAATGGGGGAGGATGATGGGAGGACATAGTGGGAAGGAATAGTGGGGAGGAATAGTGGGAGGATGGAATGGATGGGGAGGAATGGTGGGGAGGAATAGTCGGGAGGAATGGTGGGAGGAATGGTGGGGAGGAATGGTGAGGAGGAATGGTGCGGAGGAATACTGGGGAAGAATGGTGGGAGGAATGGTGGGAGGAATGGTAGGGAGGAATGGAGGGGAGGAATGCTTAGGGAGGAAGGTGGGGAGGATAGTGGGAGGATAGTGGGGAGAGAATAGTGGGAGGAATGGTGGGGAGGAATGTGGGAGGATGGTGGGAGGAATAGTGGGTAGGAATGGTGCGGAGGAATGGTGGGAGGAATAGTGAGGAGGAATGGTGGGGAGGAATGGTGGGGAGGAATGGTGGGAGGAATAGTAGGGAGGGATGGGATGTGGGGAGGAATGGTGGGAAGAATGGTGGGGAGGAATAGTGAAAGGAATGGTGGAGGAGGAATAGTGGGAGGAATAGTGGGGAGGAATGGTGGGGAGGAATAGGATGGGGGAGGAATGGTAGGGAGGAATAATGGTGGACGGAATGGTGGGGAGGAATAGTGAGGAGGAAATGATCGGAGGAATGGTGGGGAGGAAGATGGGTGGTGGAGGCAATGGTGGGGAGGAATGGTGGGGAGTATGGTGGGGAGGAATGTGGGGAGGAATGGTGGAGAGGGATGGTGGAGGAGAATAGTGGGGAGGAATGTGGAGAGGATTAGTGGGGAGGAATGGTGGGGGAGGAATGGTGGATAGGAATGGGGGGAGGATATAGTGGGGAGAAATGGTGAGGAGGATGGTGGTTAGGAATAGTGGGGAGAATAGTGGGAGAAGTGATGGAGGAATGGTGGAGAGGAATGGTGGGAGGAATGGTGGGAAGAATGGTGGGGATGGAATGTGGGGAGGAAGGGTGGGGAGGGAAAATGGTGGGAGAATTGTGTGAAGAATGGTGGGGAGGAATGGTGGGGAGGAATGGTAGGGGAGGAATGGGATGGAGGAATGGTGGGGAAAGGAGGGGTGGATAGTGGAGGAATGTGGGGAGGAATAGTGGGGAGGAATGTGGGAGGAATGGTGGGGGAGGAATAGTGGGAGATGGTGGGAGGAAGGTGGAGATGGTGAGGAGGAATGGTGGGGAGGATATGGGAGAATGGGAGAGAATCGGTGGGGAGGAATGGTGGAGGATGGGGGAGGATGAGGGGGTGGTGGGGGGATAGTGGGAGGATAGTGGGGAGGAATGGTGGGGAGGAATAGTGGGGAGGAATGGTGGGGAGTGGAATGGTGGGAGGAATAGTGGGAGGAATGTGGGGGATGTGGGGAGGAATGAGTGGGGAGGAATGGTGAGGAGGAATGGGTGGGAGGAATAGTGGGGAGGAAATGGTGGGAGGAATGTGGGGAGGAATGGTGGAGAGGAAAGGGAGGGAGAGGAATGGTGGGAGGAAGAGTGGGGAGGAATAGTGGGGAGGAATGGTAGGGAGGAATGGTGGGGAGGAATGGTGGGAGGAATGGTGGGGAGGAATAGTGGGAGGAATGGTGGGAGGAATGGTGGAGGAATGTGGAGGAGAAATGGTGGGGAGGAAATTGGGGGATGGTGAGAGGAATGGTGGGGAGGAATGGTGGGGAGGAATAGTGGGAGGAATGGTAGGGAGGAATGGTGGGGAGGATAGTGGGAAGGATGTGGGAGAATAGGTGGGAGGAATGGTGGGGAGGAATGGGGGGAGGAATAGTGGGGAGGAATGGTGCGGAGGAATGGTGGGAGGAATAGTGAGGAGAGAATGGTGGGGAGGAAGGTGGGAGGAATGTGGGAGGAATAGTGGGAGGAATGGTGGGGAGGAAATGGTGGGGAGAATGGTGGGGAGGAAAGTGAAAAGGATGGTGGGAGGAATGGTGAGGAGGAATAGTGGGAGGAATGGTGGGGAGATAGTGGGGAGGAATGGGGGAGGAAATGGAGCGAAGGTGGGGAGGAATAGTGGGGAGAAATGTGAGAGGAATGGTGGGGAGGAATGGTGGGGAGGAATGGTGGGGAGGAATGAGTGGGGAGAATGGTGGGGAGGAATAGTGGGAGAATGGTGGAGAGGAATGGTGGAGAGGAATATGTGGGAGGAATGTGTGGGAGGAATAGTGGGGAGAATGGTGGGGAGGAATGGTGGAAGGAATGGTGGGGAGGAATGGTGAGGGAGGAATGGTGGCGAGAATGGGGTAGGAATGGTGGGGAGGAATAGTGGGAAGAATGTGATGGAGGAATGGTGGAGGAAATGGTGGGGAGGAATGGTGGGGAGGAATGGTGGGGAGAGGAATGTGGGGAGGAATTGGGGGGGGAAATGTGGGTGGTAGGAATGGTGGGGGGAGATGGTGGGGAGGAATGGTGGGGAGGAAGAGTGGGAGGAATGGTGGGGAGGAATGGTGGGGAGGAGGAATGGTGGGGAGGAATAGTGGGGAGGAATGGATGGGGAGGAATGGTGGGGAGGAATGGTGGGGAGGAATGTGTGGGAGGAATGGTGGGAGGAATGGTGGGAGGAATGGTGGGGAGGAATGGTGGGAGGAATAGTGGGGAGGAATGGTGGGAGGAATGGTGGGGAGGAATGGTGGGAGGATGGTGGGGAGGAATGGTGGGGAGGAATAGTGGGGAGGAATGTGGGGAGGAATAGTGGGAGGAAAGATGGTGGGGAGGAATGGTGGGGATGAATAGTGGTGGAGAGGAATGATGGGGAGGAATGGTGAGGGAGGAATGTGGGGAGGAATGGTGGGAGGAATGATGGGAGAGGAATAGTGGGGAGGAATGGTGGGGAGGAATAGTGGGGAGGAATGGTGAGAGGAATGGTGGGAGGAATAGTGGGAGGAATGGTGGGGTAGGAATATTTGGGGAGGAATGGTGGGGAGGAATGGTGGGGAGGAATGGTGGGGAGGAATGGTGGGAGGAATATGTGGAGGAATGGTGGGGAGGAATGGTGTGGAGGAATAGTGGGGGAATAGTGGGAGGAATGGTGGGAGAATGGTGGGGAGGAATGGTGGGGAGGAATAGTGGGGCAAAGGGGGTTTGGAGGATAGGGGGGAAAAATGGTGGGGGGGGAATGGTGGGGTGGAAAATGGGGGGGGAGGATCGTGGGGGGGAATGGGGGGGGGGAAATAGTGGGGAGGAATGGTGGGGAGGAATGGTGCGAGGAGTGGTGTAGAGGAATGGGGGGGAGCAATTTTATGGGGGAATGGTGGGGGAAAAGAGTGGGGGAAAGGGAAATGGTGGAAAGGAATGTGGGGAGGAATGGTGGGGGGAAATTGGGGGGAGGATAGTGGCAAAAAAATGGTGGGGAGGAATAGTGGGGCTGAATGGTTTGGAGGAATGTGGGAGGAATGGTGGGGAGGAATGGAGGGGAGGAATGGTGGGGAATGTAGGGGGAATGGTGGGGGGGGAAATAGTGGGGGGAATGGGGGGGAAGGAAGGGTGGGGGGGGTGGTGGAGAGGAATGGGGGGGGGAGCAATTATATGGAAAAATTGTGGGGTGAGTAGTGTGGGGGAAATGGTGGAGAGGAATAGTGGGGAGGAATGGTGGGGAGGAAATGGTTTTGAGGTGGTGGGGGGAATAGGGGGGGAGGAATGGTGGGGGGAATAGTGGGTGGAATGGTGGGGGGGAAATGGTGGAGGGGGGAAATAGTGGGGGGGAATGGGGGGGGGAATAGTGGAGGAAGGGTTGAGGGGAAATGGTGGGATTAAGGGTTTGGGGGAATAGGGGGGGAATGGTGGGGGGGAAATTTTTGGGAGGAATGGGGGGGGGATGGTGGAGGGGAATGGTGGGGGGGAAATGGTGGGGAAAAAAGGGTGGGGGGGAAAATGGTGGGGAGGAATGGTGGGGAAGAATGGTGGGAGGATGGTGGGGGGAATGGGGGGAGGAAATATTGTGGGGTGGGGGGGGAATGGGGGAAAGGAATGGTTTGTAGGGGAAAATGGTGGAAGGAATTTGTGTGGGGGGAATACTGGGAAGGAATGTGAGGAGGAAATTGTGGGGGGGAAAAGTGGGGAGGATTAGGGGGGGAATGGTGGGGGGGAAAGGTGGGGGAAATGGTGGGAGAAATGTGGGAGGAATTATGGGGAGGAAATGGTGGGGGGAAAGGGTGGGGGGAATTGGGGAGGGAATGGTGGGGGGGGAAGGGGGGGGGAGCGGGGGGGGAGGATGGGGGGGGAGGAATAGGGGGAGCAATAGTGGAGAGGAAGGGTGGGAGGAATTGTGTGGGGGAAAATGGTGGGGGAAAAGTGGGGGGGAAAATGGTTGGGGGAATGGGGGGGAAAAATGGTGGGGGGGAAAATAGTTGGGGGGAAATTTAGAGGGGAATAGTGGGAGGAATGGTGGGGGGAATACTGGGGGGGAATGGTGGAGAGAATTATAGGGGGAAATGGTGGGGAGGAAAGTGGGGGAAAAAAGGTGTGGAGGAATAGTGGAGAGGAAGGGGGGAAAGGGAATGGGGGGGGAGGAATAGTGGGAGAAATGGTGGAGAGGAAAGGTGGGGGGAAATTGTGTGGATGAATGGTGGGGAGGAATGGTGGGGGGAAATGGGGGGAATGGTGGGGGAATGGAGGGGAGGAATGGTGGGGAGGAATGGTGGGGAGAATGGTGGGGAGGATAGTGTGGAGGAAGGGTGGGGGGGGATAGGGGGAGGTTGGGGGGACAAAATGGTGGGGGGGAATGAGGGGGAGGAAAGGGGGGGGAAGAATGGGGGGGAGGAATAGTGGAGAGGAATGGTGGGGGGGAATTTGGGGGAAGGGTGGGGGAATAGTGGGGGGGAATGGTGGGAGGAATAGTGGGGGGGAAAAGGTGGGGGAATGGGGGGGAAATGGTGGGGGAGGAATAGGGGGGGAGGAAAGGTGAGGAGGAATAGTGGGGAGGATGGTGGAGATGAATAGTGGGGGAATGGTGGGGAGAAAGTGGGGGGGAAATGGTGGGGAAAGAAATGGTGGGGCGAATGGGTGGAAGGAAATGGTGGGGAGGGAATTGTGGGGGGGAAATTTAGTAGGGGGGAGTGGTGGGGGAGAAATAGGGGTGAGGAATGGTGGGGGGGAAATTTGTAAGGAGGAATAGTGGGAAGGAATGGTGGGGAGGAATGGTGGGGAGGAATAGTGGGGAGGAATGGTGAAGGGGGAATGGTGGGGAGGAATTGTGTGGAGGAATGGTAGGGGAGGAATAGTGGGGAGGAATGGTGGAGAGAAATAGTGGGGAGGAATGGTGGGGAGGAAATTAGTGGGGAGGAATGGGGGGGAAAAATTGTGGGAGGAATGGCGGAGGGAATGGTGGGGAAGAATTATGTAGAGGAATGGTGGGGAGGAAAAAGTGGGGAGGAATGGTGGGGGGGAAAATGTGGGGAGGAAATGGTGGGGAGGAATAGTGGGGAGGAATGGTGGGGAGGAATAGTTGGGAGGAACGGGTGGGGAGAAAATGGTGAGGGGGGAATAGTGGGGAGGAATGGTGAGAAAAATAGTGGGGAGGAATGGTGGGAGGAATCGTGGGGAGGAATAGTGGGGAGGTTTGGTGAAGAGGAATGTTGGGGAGGAATTGTGTGGAGGAATTTGTGGGGAGGAATAGTGGGGAGGAATGGTGGGGAGGAATGGTGAAGAGGAATGTTGGGTGGGAAATTGTGGGGAGGAATTGTGGGGGGAATTGGGGAGGAATGGTGGGGAGGAATAGTGGGGGGGGATTGGTGGGGAGAATGGCGGGGAGGTATGGTGGAGAGGAGATGGTGGGGAGGAATGTGTGGAGGAATGGTGGGGAGGAGTAGTGGGGGGGGAATGGTGGAGAGGATGGGTAGTGGGGAGGAATGGTGGGGGGGGAAAGTGGGCGGGAAATGGTTGGAGGGAATATGGGGGGGAAATTTGTGTGGGAGAATAGGGGGGTGGAATGGTGGGGAGGATGGTGGGGAGGAATGGTTTGGGAGGAATAGTGGGGAGGAATGGTGGGGGGAAATTTGTGGGGAGGAATGGTGGGGAGGAATGGTGGGGAGGAGTGGTGGAGAGGAATGGGGGGAGGAATTATGTCGGGGAAATGGTGGGGAGGAATTTGTCGAGGAATGGTGGGGAGAGAGTGGGGAGGAATGGTGGAGAGGAATAGTGGGGAGGAATGGTGGGGAGGAATGGTGGGTGGGGGTGGTGGGGGGGAAATTAGTGGGGGGAAATGGTGGGGAGGAATAGTGTGGAGGAATGGTGGGGAGGAATGGTGGAGGGAATAGTGGGGAGGAATGGTGGGGGGGGGAAATTTGTTTGGAGGAATGGTTGAGAGGAATGGTGGGGAGGAATGGTGGGGGGGATAGTGGGTAGGAATGGTGGGGAGGAATGGTGGGGGAGGAATGGTGGGGAGGAATGGTGGAGAAAATGGTGGGGAGGAATGGTGGGGGAGGAATAGTGGGAGGAATGGTGGGGAGGATTAGTGGGGAGGAACGGTGGGGAGGAATATTGAGGAGGAATGGTGGGGAGGAATGGTGGGGAGGAATGATGGAAAGGAATGGTGGAGAGGAATGGTTGGGGAGGAATTTAGTGGGAAAGGGAAAATTGGGGGAAGATAGTGGGAATAAGGAATGGTTTGGAGAGGAATGGTGGAGAGGAATTGTGTGGAGGTATAGTGGGGAGGAATTGTGAGGAGGAATGGTGGGGAGGAATAGTGGGGAGGAATGTGAGAGGAATGGTGGGGGGGGAATGGTGGGGGGGAATGGTGGGAGGAATGGTGGGGAGGATGTGGGTAGGAATTGTGGGGAAGAATGTTACGGGGGAATGGTGGGGGGGAATAGTGGGGAGAAATAGTGGGGGAGGAATGGTGGGGGGGAAATGTGGGGGAGGAATGGTGGGGAGGAATAGTTGGGAGGAATTTAGAGGAATGGTGGGGAGGAATTTTGGGGGAGGAATAGTGGGGAGGAATAGTTGGTGGGAATGGTGGAGAGGAATGGTGGGGAGGAATGGTGGAGGGGAAATGATGGGGAGGAATGTGGGGAGGAGTAGTAGGAGAAAATGGTGGGGAGGAATGGTTTTGGGAGGAATGGTGGGGGGGAAATTTGTGGGGAGGAATGGGTTGGGAGGAATAGTGGGGAGGAATAGTTGGGAGGAATGTGGGAGGAATGGTGGAGAGGAATGGTGGGGAGGAATAGTGGGGAGGAATGATGAAGAAGAATGGTGGGGAGGAATTGTGGAGGAATGGTGGGGAAGAATATTGGGGAGGAATGGTGGGGAGGAATAGTGGGGAGGAATGGTGGGGAGGAATAGTGGGGAGGAATGGTGGGAAGGAATAGTGGGGAGGAATGATGGGGAAGATGGTGGGGAGGAATGGTGGAGAGGAATGGTGGGGAGGAATTGTGTGGAGGAATAGTGGGGAGGAATAGTGGGGAGGAATGGTGGGGAGGAATAGTGGGGAGGAATGGTGGGGAGGAATGGTGGGGAGGAATAGTGGGGAGAAATGGTGGGGAGGAATAGTGGGGAGAAATGGTGGGGAGTAATGGTGGGGAGGAATAGTGGGGAGGAATGGTGAAGAGGAATGGTGGGGAGGAATAGTGTGGAGGAATGATGGGGAGGAATAGTGATGAGGAATTGTGGGGAGGAATAGTGGGGAGGAATGGTGGGGAATTCCACGCACTCTCGCTTGATCTTCAGATAGTTCCTGACTATGGAACTGAACTTCTCCAGGCCGAGGGACTGACAACCTCAAATTCTACGACTTCAAGGGTGATGGACTGATTACATCGTCTTCACATCTCTACTGTTCCTGCCTACTTTCTGTATTCGACTGAAGAAGCCTACTGTGTAGGCGAAACGTTTCGGAATAAAGTTGCCTAACTGTTGCCTTTGTGTCTTACCTACCAACCTGTCGGTATTTTATACCATTTTGATGTTCATCTTCAATATGACTAAAGTTAGTCTCCTAGAATTACTATATTATCGTGCCTTGTGGCCCTAACAATTTCCTCCCATAGTAGTCTCCCCTGGTCCCTATCTAAGTTTGGGGGACGGTATATCACACCTAAAATCAATTTTTCATGCCCCTCTGAAAATTCTATCCAAACAGACTGTGTGTGTGTTTCTTCAGACTTAATACCCGTTTTTATGCAACAGTTCAAGCGATCTCGGACATACAATGCCACCCCACCACCCTTCCCGATACTTCTGTCTACTTGGAACAATTTAAAACCCTGAATGTGACATTCCGCAGGCATATCCCGATTTTTCATATTGAACCACGTCTCAGTTAAGACAAATACATCAATGTTACCTGCACTAGCAACTAGTCTCAACTCGTCCATCTTATTCCTAGCACTACGACTATTTGTGTAACATATATTTAAGGACCCTCCTGTCTCTTTACCCTTCCTGCTCCTTTCTGTTATTCCACTAAACCTATTACTGTCCTTGTCAATTAGTGCCACTGGCTTTCCAATATCCACCTCATTTTGCCTATTACTAGTTCTCCTAGTACTCATATTACTACACTGTGACTTCACTGTTTTCCCGCCAAAACCCATACCACTAAACTATTCCTAGTTAAAGACCAAAACAGCTCCCTCCACTGCGTTGGCCAGTGCTCCCACCCCAGACCTACATAAGTGAACCCCATCCCTGGCATGCATGTCATTTCTGCCATAGAAGAGGTCCCAGTTGTCAATGAATGTTACCTCATTTTCCTTACAGTATTTGTCCAGCCAGCAAATGACACCAATTGCTCTGGACAACCATTTATTTCCAACTCCTCTCCTTGGCAAAATACCACATATGACAGGGTTCCCACCCTTCCTCCTAATTATCTCTATTGCTGACCTATACCTGCTAATCAGGTCCTCACTCCTACGTCTGCCAACATGGTTGCCTCCAGCACTGAGACAGATAATAGGATTGCTCCCATTACCTCTCATGATGTCATCCAGACGGCTAACAATATCCTTCATCCCAGCCCCAGGAAAACACACTCTCTTCCTCCTACTCCTATCCTTCAAGCAGAATGCCCTATCCATGTATCTAATTTGGCTATCCCCAACAACAACAATGTTTTTACCTTCCTTGGCGACGTCCGTTGTGATGTTCCCAGTAGTCGACTCACATTCGTTAGGTAGCACTACACCTTCACTTGTGGAATTCGTCAAGACGTTCTCGATGGTTTTCGTTGGGGTTTCCAGGGATGTCTCACTCACGTCAGCCAATGCTTCCATATTCGTCAGGCAGCACCGAAAATTGGTTGAAAGTTTCCACAGTAGTCTTCTGGGTCCTCGTTGTTTCTGCCTCTCCAACAGTCTTCTTGATCCTCAGCTTGGTTCCTTGTTCCGCGGCCACTGACCAAGCTCCCCTCTTAACCTGGGGACTCACAACAGGAGGATTACTTCGAATCCTCTTGTTCTCCTCCGTTAATCGCCGTATCTCCTGCTTGGCAACCCTAAGCTCTTCTTTAAGCTGCTGGTAAAGTTGCTCAAGAGAGGGCATCCTGGTTCAGATTCACAGAGAGCACACAAACAGGTCTTCACCGAGCACACAAACAGGGAGAAAAAGTTAGCATATGAGAAGTTTTTACAAAGTAGAAGTGATGCAAGGAAGGAAGAGTATTTGGAGAAAAGAGAGAGGTTAAGAGAGTGGTGAAGCAATGTAAAAAGAGAGCAAATGAGAGAGTGGGTGAGATGTTATCAACAAATTTTGTTGAAAATAAGAAAAAGTTTTGGAGTGAGATTAACAAGTTAAGGAAGCCTAGAGAACAAATGTATTTGTCAGTTAAAAATAGGAGAGGAGACTTATTAAATGGAGAGTTAGAGGTATTGGGAAGATGGAAGGAATATTTTGAGGAATTGTTAAATGTTGATAAAGATAGGGAAGCTGTGATTTCGTGTATAGGGCAAGGAGGAATAACATCTTGTAGGAGTGAGGAAGAGCCAGTTGTGAGTGTGGGGGAAGTTCGTGAGGCAGTAGGTAAAATGAAAGGGGGTAAGGCAGCATGGGATTGATGGGATAAAGATAGAAATGTTAAAAGCAGGTGGGGATATAGTTTTGGAGTGGTTGGTGCAATTATTTAATAAATATATGGAAGAGGGTAAGGTACCTAGGGATTGGCAGAGAGCATGCATAGCTCCTTTGTATAAAGGCAAAGGGGACAAAAGAGAGTGCAAAAATTATAGGGGGATAAGCCTGTTGAGTATACCTGGTAAAGTGTATGGCAGAGTTATTATTGAAAGAATTAAGAGTAAGACGGAGAATAG
The DNA here is from genome assembly GCF_026875155.1 of Cherax quadricarinatus. Classification (NCBI taxonomy): domain Eukaryota; kingdom Metazoa; phylum Arthropoda; class Malacostraca; order Decapoda; family Parastacidae; genus Cherax; species Cherax quadricarinatus. The sequence goes on from NC_069430.1 coordinate 39,169,971, forward strand.
GATAGCAGATGAACAAGGAGGCTTTAGGAAAGGTAGAGGGTGTGTGGACCAGGTGTTTACAGTGAAACATATAAGTGAACAGTATTTAGATAAGGCTAAAGAGGTTTTTGTGGCATTTATAGATTTGGAAAAGGCGTAAGACAGGGTGGATAGAGGGGCAATGTGGCAGATGTTGCAGGTGTATGGTGTAGGAGGTAGGTTACTGAAAGCAGTGAAGAGTTTTTACGAGGATAGTGAGGCTCAAGTTAGAGTATGTAGGAAAGAGGGAGATTATTTCCCAGTAAAAGTAGGCCTTAGACAAGGATGTGTGATGTCACCGTGGTTGTTTAATATATTTATAGACGCGAGGGTCTTGGCAAGAGGCGTGGAGTTAAAAGATAAAGAATCACACATAAAGTGGGAGTTGTCACAGTTGCTCTTTGCTGATGACACTGTGCTTTTGGGAGATTCTGAAGAGAAGTTGCAAAGGTTGGTGGATGAATTTGGTAGGGTATGCAAAAGAAGAAAATTAAAAGTGAATACAGGAAAGAGTAAGGTTATGAGGATAACAAAAAGATTAGGTGATTAAAGATTGGATATCAGATTGGAGGGAGAGAGTATGGAGGACGTGAATGTATTCGATATTTGGGAGTGGACGTGTCAGCAGATGGGTCTATCAAAGATGAGGTGAATCATAGAATTGATGAGGGGAAAGGGTGAGCGGTGCACTTAGGAGTCTGTGGAGACAAAGAACTTCGTCCTTGGAGGCAAAGAGGGGAATGCATGAGAGTATAGTTTTACCAACGCTCTTATATGGGTGTGAAGCGTGGGTGATGAATGTTGCAGCGAGGAAGGCTGGAGGCAGTGGAGATGTCATGTCTGAGGGCAATGTGTGGTGTGAATATAATGCAGAGAATTCGTAGTTTGGAAGTTAGGAGGAGGTGCGGGATTGCCAAAACTGTTGTCCAGAGGGCTGAGGAAGGGTTGTTGAGGTGGTTCGGACATGTAGAGCAAATGGAGCAAAACAGAATG
>NC_069430.1:39173481-39190981 GCF_026875155.1 Cherax quadricarinatus
TGCCTAGTTGGCTACACTGTTTTATGATGCCTAGTTGGCTACACTGTTTTATGATGCCTAGTTGGCTACAATGTTTTATGATGCCTAGTTGGCTACACTTTTTTATGATTGTTAGTTGGCTACAATGTTTTATGATGCCACAGGGATCAGTCTTGGGCCCGTTGTTGTTTATAATATATATCAATGATCTTGATGAGGGAATTACTAGTGATATGAGCAAATTCGCCGATGACACAAAGATAGGTAGGATAATTGATTCAAACGTAGATGTTATGGAACTTCAGGAGGATTTAAACAAATTCTATTCTTGGTCAGAAAAGTGGCAGATGCAGTTCAATGTAGATAAATGCAAGGTCCTGAAGCTTGGGAGTGCCCATAACCCTAGTACTTATAAGTTAAATGATGTAGAACTTAGCCATACAGATTGCGAAAAGGACTTGGGGGTTATGGTGAGCAGCAACCTTAAACCAAGACAGCAATGCCTAAGCGTATGTAATAAGGCAAATAGATTACTGGGATTTATATCAAGAAGTGTAAGCAACAGAAGTCCAGAGGTCATACTGCAGCTTTATACATCATTAATAAGGCCTCACCTAGATTATGCAGCTCAGTTCTGGTCTCCATATTACAGAATGGACATAAATTCGTTAGAAAACATTCAGCGTAGGATGACCAAATTAATACATAGCATTATAAATCTTCCTTATGAAGAAAGATTGAAGACTCTTAAGTTACATTCACTTGCTAGACGAAGAATGAGGGGAGACCTGATCGAAGTGTATAAGTGGAAGATAGGTATTAATAAAGGGGATATTAATAAGGTCTTGAGGATGTCTCTCCAAGAGAGAACCCGCAGTAATGAATTTAAATTAGATAAGTTTAGATTTAGAAAGGACATAGGAAAGTATTGGTTTGGAAATAGGGTAGTTGATGAGTGGAACAGTCTACCTAGTTGGGTTATTGAGGCTGGGACTTTGGGTAGTTTCAAATTTAGGTTGGATAAGTACATGAGTGGGAGGGGTTGGATTTGAGTGGGACTTGCACATCAGAGCTTGTGATGAATGGTTTGAAAAACCGACAAGTTGAAGATTGAGACACTTATGCAGCATATGGGAATCTTTATTCAGGAAACGTTTCGCCACACAGTGGCTTCATCAGTCCAATACAAAGAGGAAGGCGTAAGGAGAGGAGGAGAATGAGGTAATCAGTCCCTCAACCTGGAGTCGATGTGTTCAGTCCGTCAATCTTGTAGAATTCTACAAGATTGATGGACTGAACACATCGACTCCAGGTTGAGGGACTGATTACCTCATTCTCCTCCTCTCCTTACGCCTTCCTCTTTGTATTGGACTGATGAAGCCACTGTGTGGCGAAACGTTTCCTGAATAAAGATTCCCATATGCTGCATAAGTGTCTCAATCTTCAACATCAGAGCTTATTTCTTGGGTGGCATTGAAAATTGGGTTGGGCAAATGTTTTGTTAGTGGGATGAATTGTAAAGGACATGCCTAGTATGGGCCAACAGGCTTCCTGCAATGTGCCTCCTTTCTTATGCTCTTATGTTCTTATGTTCTAGTTGGCTACAATGTTTTATGATGCCTAGTTGGCTACACTGTTTTATGATTGTTAGTTGGCTACAATGTTTTATGATGCCTAGTTGGCTACACTGTTTTATGATGCCTAGTTGGCTACACTGTTTTATGATGCCTAGTTGGCTACAATATTTATTACATATGAAACGCTAAATCCTCGAGGATCAATGAATGCACGAGAGTGCTGCAGCCTGTCCTCCGTCCCTGGGTGGTGGCTGGATAATAAACCTAACGTGGAGACGAGAGAAGAGCCCAAGAAGAAGAAGAAGAAGAAGAAGAAGAAGAAGAAGAAGAAGAAGAAGAAGAAGAAGAAGAAGAAGAAGAAGAAGAAGAAAATGCAAATTAGACAACAAAAATAATGAAGCTAGAAGGGCATAACGAGCCTAAGTATAAGGGATATATAACTGTCTTGTTCTGTCTCGTGGCCTTCCTTGCCTGTTGCTCTCTTAGTTGGGATTTGATTGTGGTCCAAGACCGATCGAAACGTCGTCCTATTGCTCATTTACTAAGTGCGTGTTTCTGGTGACGAGCTGGAGTATGCAGCTAACACACGGTAAAAGCAGCACACAATCAACGTTGTTGATGCTATAAGAACCCTCAATCCTACCTCATCAATGAAGAAAATTATGTTGACCAGATTTAAAGGTTGAGAAACCCAGGAATCTGGAGAAGTTCTTAATGGGTGAACGAGGCGAATATTACCCTGCAGAGGTTCTTAATGGGTGAACGAGGCGTATATTACCCTGCAGAGGTTCTTAATGGATGAACGAGGCGTATATTACCCTGCAGAGGTTCTTAATGGGTGAACGAGGCGTATATTACCCTTCAGAGGTTCTTAATGGGTGAAGAAGGCGAATATTACCCTACTTCTTATGGTGAACGAGGCAATATTACCTTCAAGTTATGGGTGAAGAAGGCGAATATTACCCTTCAGAGGTTCTTAATGGGTGAACGAGGCGAATATTACCCTTCAGAGGTTCTTAATGGATGAACGAGGCGAATATTACCCTTCAGAGGTTCTTAATGGATGAACGAGGCGAATATTACCCTTCAGAGGTTCTTAATGGGTGAACGAGGCGAATATTACCCTTCAGAGGTTCTTAATGGATGAACGAGGCGAATATTACCCTGCAGAGGTTCTTAATGGATGAAGAAGGCGAATATTACCCTTCAGAGGTTCTTAATGGATGAAGAAGGCGAATATTACCCTTCAGAAGGTTCTTAATGGATGAAGAAGGCGAATATTACCCTTCAGAGGTTCTTAATGGATGAAGAAGGCGAATATTACCCTTCAGAGGTTCTTAATGGATGAAGAAGGCGAATATTACCCTTCAGAGGTTCTTAATGGGTGAACGAGGCGAATATTACCCTTCAGAGGTTCTTAATGGATGAAGAGGCGAATATTACCCTCAGAGGTTCTTAATGGATGAACGAGGCGAATATTACCCTTCAGAGGTTCTTAATGGATGAAGAAGGCGAATATTACCCTTCAGAGGTTCTTAATGGATGAACGAGGCGAATATTACCCTTCAGAGGTTCTTAATGGATGAACGAGGCGAATATTACCCTTCAGAGGTTCTTAATGGATGAACGAGGCGAATATTACCCTCAGAGGTTCTTAATGGATGAACGAGGCGAATATTACCCTTCAGGTTCTTAATGGATGAACGAGGCGAATATTACCCTGCAGAGGTTCTAATGGATGAAGAAGGCGAATATTACCCTTCAGAGGTTCTTAATGGATGAAGAAGGCGAATATTACCCTTCAGAGGTTCTTAATGGATGAACGAGGCGAATATTACCCTTCAGAGGTTCTTAATGGATGAAGAAGGCGAATATTACCCTTCAGAGGTTCTTAATGGATGAAGAAGGCGAATATTACCCTTCAGAGGTTCTTAATGGATGAAGAAGGCGAATATTACCCTTCAGAGGTTCTTAATGGATGAACGAGGCGAATATTACCCTTCAGAGGTTCTTAATGGATGAACGAGGCGAATATTACCCTTCAGAGGTTCTTAATGGATGAAGAAGGCGAATATTACCCTTCAGAGGTTCTTAATGGATGAACGAGGCGAATATTACCCTTCAGAGGTTCTTAATGGATGAACGAGGCGAATATTACCCTTCAGAGTTCTTAATGGATGAACGAGGCGAATATTACCCTTCAGAAGTTCTTAATGGATGAACGAGGCGAATATTACCCTTCAGAGGTTCTTAATGGATGAAGAAGGCGAATATTACCCTTCAGAGGTTCTTAATGGATGAAGAAGGCGAATATTACCCTTCAGAGGTTCTTAATGGATGAAGAAGGCGAATATTACCCTTCAGAGGTTCTTAATGGATGAACGAGGCGAATATTACCCTTCAGAGGTTCTTAATGGATGAAGAAGGCGAATATTACCCTTCAGAGGTTCTTAATGGATGAACGAGGCGAATATTACCCTTCAGAGGTTCTTAATGGATGAACGAGGCGAATATTACCCTTCAGAGGTTCTTAATGGATGAAACGAGGCGAATATTACCCTTCAGAGGTTCTAATGGTGAACGAGGCGAATATTACCCTGCAGAGGTCTTCATGGATGAACACGTCTATTACCTTCAGAGGTTCTTAATGGATGAACAGGCGTATTACCCTACGAGGTTCTAATGATGACGAGCGAATATTAGCCCTTCAGGTCTTACATGGATGAACGAGGGAATTACCCTTCAAGTTACTTAATCTGAACGAGGAATATTCACTGTCAGGTTCTAATGATGAACTGAGCGATAATCATCCTACTGCAAGAGGTTCTCTAAGGTGAACGAGGCTCATATTACCCTGCAGAGGTCTAATGGGTGAACGAGCGTATATTACCCTGCAGAGGTTCTTAATGGGTAACGAGCGAATATTCCTCTCAGGTTCTAAGATAAGAAGGCGAATCTCTACCACTTCAAGTACTTAATGGATGAAGAAGGCGAATATTACCTTCAGATTCTTAATGGATGAGAAGGGAATATACCCTTCAGAGGTTTTAATGGTGAAGAAGGCGAATTTACCAATCTCAGAGGTTCTTAATGGAGAACGGGTCGAATATTCACCTTCAGTTCTTAATGGGTGAACGAGGCGTATATATCACTCCTGCAGTGATTACTTAATGGTGAACGAGGCATATACCCTTCAGAGGTACTTAATGGATGAACTCGAGGCATATTACCCTCAGTAGCTTCTCTAATGGGTGAACGAGGCGTATATTACCCTGCAGAGGTCTCTAATGGGTGAACGAGCATTTACCTTCAAGGTTCTTAATGGATGAAGAAGGCGAATAATCACCCTGCAGAGGTCTTAATGATTGAGAAGGCGATATTACCCTTCAAGTTCTTAATGACGAAAGGATATACCCTTCAGAGGTTCTTAATGGAAGAAGGCGAATTTACCTTCACGGGTTCCTTAATCTGGAAACAGGCGAATAATACCCTTATCAGAAATTTCTTATAGATGAACGAGGCGAATATTCCTTACTCAGAGGTTCTAATGATGAAGAAGGCGATATTACCCTATCGAAACGTTCTTATGGATTAACGAGGCGAATATACCCTTCAGAGGTCTCTAATGGTGAACATGCGATAATACCCTTCAAGGTTCTTAATGGTGAACGAGGCGAATATTACCGTTCAGAGTCTTAATGGATGAAGAAGGCGAATAATTACTTCAAGGTTCTAATGGATTAACAGCGAATATTACCCTCAGAGGTCTTAATGGTGAACAGCGAATATTACCCTTCAGAGTTCTAACTGGGTGACGAGCGAATATAATCTCAGAGTTCTTAATGGATGAACAGGCCGAATATTACCTTCGAGGTTCTAATGCGTGAACGAGCGAATTACCTTCAGAGTTAAGGATGCAACAGGCAATATTACCTTCAAGATTTCTTAATGGTCACAGGCGATATTACCCTTCCAGTAGGTTCTATGGCTGAACGAGGCGAAACTTACCCTTAAGGTACTTAATGGATTGAAAAGGCGAATATACCTTAGAGGTCTCTTATGGATGAAACTTGCAGTATATACCCTTCAGAGGTTCTAATGGGTGAACGGGCGAATATATCCTCCTCAGAGGTCTCTTAATGGTGAACGAGGCAATATTACCTCAGAGGTTCTTAATGCGTGAACGGGCGTATATTACCCTGCAGAGGTTCTTAATGGGTGAACGAGGCGAATATTACCCTTCAGAGGTTCCAAGAACTCACTCCTCTACACTGAAACTCTACAGTAAGTCACTCCTCTACACTGAAACTCTACAGTAAGTCACTCCTCTACACTGAAACTCTACAGTAAGTCACTTCTCTACTCTGAAACTCTCCAGTAAGTCACTCCGCTACTCTGAAACTCTCCAGTAAGTCACTTCTCTACTCTGAAACTTTCCAGTAAGTCACTCTCTACTCTGAAACTCTCCAGTAAGTCACTCTCTACTCTGAAACTCTCCAGTAAGTCACTCCTCTACTCTGAAACTCTCCAGTAAGTCGCTTCTCTACTCTGAAACTCTCCAGTAAGTCACTCCTCTACTCTGAAACTCTCCAGTAAGTCACTTCTCTACTCTGAAACTCTCCAGTAAGTCACTCCGCTACTCTGAAACTCTCCAGTAAGTCACTTCTCTACTCTGAAACTCTCCAGTAAGTCACTCCTCTACTCTGAAACTCTCCAGTAAGTCGCTTCTCTACTCTGAAACTCTACAGTAAATCACTTCTCTACTCTGAAACTCTACAGTAAGTTACTCCTCTACTCTGAAACTCTCCAGTAAGTCACTCCTCTACTCTGAAACTCTACAGTAAGTCACTCCTCTACTCTGAAACTCTACAGTAAGTCACTTCTCTACTCTGAAACTCTAGAGTAAGTCACTCCTCTACTCTGAAACTCTACAGTAAGTCACTTCTCTACACTGAAACTCTAGAGTAAGTCACTCCTCTACTCTGAAACTCTGCAGTAAGTCACTCCTCTACTCTGAAACTCTACAGTAAGTCACTTCTCTACACTGAAACTCTACAGTAAGTCACTTCTCTACACTGAAACTCTACAGTAAGTCACTCCTCTACTCTGAAACTCTACAGTAAGTCACTTCTCTACACTGAAACTCTACAGTAAGTCACTTCTCTACAATGAAACTCTACAGTAAGTCACTTCTCTACACTGAAACTCTACAGTAAGTCACTTCTCTACTCTGAAACTCTACAGTAAGTCACTTCTCTACTGTGAAACTCTACAGTAAATCACTTCTCTACTCTGAAACTCTCCAGTAAGTCACTCTTCTACTCTGAAACTCTACAGTAAGTCACTTCTCTACTCTGAAACTCTACAGTAAGTCACTCTTCTACTCTGAAACTCTACAGTAAGTCACTCTTCTACTCTGAAACTCTACAGTAAATCACTTCTCTACTCTGAACTCTCAGAAGTCCCTTCACTCTGAAACTCTACAGTAAATCACTCTCTACTCTGAAACTCTCAGTAAGTCGACTCTTCTACTCTGAAACTCTACAGTAAGTCACTCTTCTACTCTGAAACTCTACAGTAAATCACTTCTCTACTCTGAAACTCTCCAGTAAGTCACTCTTCTACTCTGAAACTCTACAGTAAGTCACTTCTCTACACTGAAACTCTAGAGTAAGTCACTCCTCTACTCTGAAACTCTGCAGTAAGTCACTCCTCTACTCTGAAACTCTACAGTATGTCACTCTCTACTCTGAAACTCTACAGTAAGTCACTTCTCTACACTGAAACTCTACAGTAAGTCACTTCTCTACACTGAAACTCTACAGTAAGTCACTTCTCTACACTGAAACTCTACAGTAAGTCACTTCTCTACTCTGAAACTCTACAGTAAGTCACTTCTCTACTCTGAAACTCTACAGTAAATCACTTCTCTACTCTGAAACTCTCCAGTAAGTCACTCTTCTACACTGAAACTCTACAATAAGTCACTTCTCTACTCTGAAACTCTACAGTAAGTCACTTCTCTACTGTGAAACTCTACAGTAAATCACTTCTCTACTCTGAAACTCTCCAGTAAGTCACTCTTCTACTCTGAAACTCTCCAGTAAGTCACTTCTCTACACTGAAACTCTACAATAAGTCACTTCTCTACACTGAAACTCTCCAGTAAGTCACTTCTCTACTCTGAAACTCTCCAGTAAGTCACTCTTCTACTCTGAAACTCTCCAGTAAGTCACTCTTCTACTCTGAAACTCTCCAGTAAGTCACTCTTCTACTCTGAAACTCTCCAGTAAGTCACTTCTCTACTCTGAAACTCTACAGTAAGTCACTCTTCTACTCTGAAACTCTACAGTAAGTCACTCTTCTACTCTGAAACTCTACAGTAAGTCACTCTTCTACACTGAAACTCTACAATAAGTCACTTCTCTACCTGAAACTCTACATAAGTCACTTCTCTACTTGATAACTCTAAGTAATCATTCTCAACATGAATACCTACAGTATGTAAATACATCTCTATCTGAAAACTTATCAGTAAGTCACTTCTCTACTTGAACGTCTACAGTAAAGTCATCTTTACTCTGAAACTTACAGTAAGTCACTTCCTATCGAATCTACAGTAAGTCACTTCTCTACACTGAAACTCTAACAGTATGTCACTTCTCACTTGGAACTCTACAGTAAGTCTTCTTACTCTGAAACTCTACAGTAAGTCACTTTATACTCCTGAAAGATCTCAGTAAGTCATTCTCTATACTTGAAACTTACAGTAGTACTTCTACTCTGAAAACTCTCAGTAAGTCCTTCTCTACTCTGGAAACTTACTAGAAGTCTCCGACATGATCAACCTGGAAATCACAGAACATTGATACAAAGAATGTAAAACATTCACAAAATATGAAAGAATTTTTTACGGTGACAGAAAATCGTAGAAAACACAATACTGTATGTATGTAAGCCTTTTATTTGTATCAATAGATAACGAGTTTGGACACTGCATGTTCTTCTGTATAATATCAGAGCTGTGTTTAATATGCCTGAGTGAAGAGTTGTGTGGGATATTTATAGTTTTAGTGAGGGAAAACAATTCGAGTCTGCATGCCAGTTGGACATTTCCTAGGTGGGAATTTGTAATAAAAGTGAATCTTAATTCACTGCGGGAGGGAAAAGCCTGTGTGTGTGTGTGTAGTGTAAGTGTGTGATAGATTGTTTGATAGTGTTGTTCGTGTATTGTGGTGAACTTGACGAGAGGTTTCGTTTTTGTTTGAGAACTAACGGTCCGTGTCTTACGCATGGACTGGTGATCCCGATTTAAATAGTGCAGGGTGAGAAAACAACCTCTCTCCCATGTTATTCGAGTAGTCTCTTCCACACTGTATTCTGCAGCGGGGTCTACTACACAGTTTATAACTGGCATTTCTCACTCCCTCCACATGTTATCTTGAGATGGCAGCTTCTCTCCACAGTTCTCGAGCTGGCCCAGTCTCAATAACATGTTTCTCTGGCCTGAAGCTCTCTACTCACATGTTACTCTCCTTGCTCTACACTTCCAACAGACACAGCTCAAAGTGCTATCATAAAAACTATTTATCTGGTCTGGAACTCCTCCTATTCTTTTACGTAGCTCACGCACATTTCTGGACCAGTAGGCCCCGGTGCCAAGATAAAAGAACTTTCATTTATCTTCTCTCCATCACTATCACTGTCTTCCTCAACCAGTGCTGACATAAGTTATAAAACTGCAATATATCTCACCCCTCCATCAGAGTGCAGACACTGTACTTCCCACCTCCAGGACTCAAGTCCAGATAACAGGTTTCCCTGAAACTCTTCATAAATGTTACCTTGCTCACACTCCAACAGCACGTCAATTCATAAAAACTATTCATCTCCACTCGCTCCTATCTAACGTGCTCACGCACACTTGCTGGAAGTTTAGGCCCCTTGTGGCATGTATAGAGTATGTTACAATTTATTTGGCGTATGTCACACTCCCATATAGGCTGTCTCTCAACCAGTGAACTCGGTGCTAAGGGTTTAACGATCAATAGGATACCCGTCGTTAAATCGGTGCCTTGTTTCATTGAACAATCACATGCGAGCGCACCAAATGCTGAGGCAATGTGGTTCACTTGAGGTCAGCATTTAGCAGACTTGCCTACCTGCTGGTTGAGTACGGTGCACTCTCTCTGGCTTTTGCTTTTGTCATCTGTCACAGTCATGTACTCTTATTATTATTCCATCTGTACATAGTGTACATATTTGTATATAGTGGGTGAAGGTAAAATATGCATTATAATCTATCTGCTGAGTTTGTTTTGCTCCAAATCCCATTCGCACACATAACCTAATTTACCCCTCCCTCCAACCTTTCCCAGGCCGACCCTTACTCTGCCTTCCTTCCATTACAGATTTATACGCTCTCCAAGTCATTCTATTTCGCTCCTTCCTTTCTAAACGACTGAACCATTTCAACATATATATATATATATATATATATATATATATATATATATTTTATATATATATATATATATATATTTATATATATATATTATGTATATATATATATATCAATGCACCACGCAGAAACAAGCGGGTATATACAAAGAAAGATCGCAGTCAGCAGGATTCTAAACTACTACTGGGGACGGTCCAGATTCCCAGTCAGCGCTCTAGGGCACTCAGCCACACAAATGCCATATAGACTGGGCAGCCTGGTTCACAAGCCACGTTTCTTTCCCAGCCTGGGCACGTCAGTCAGCCTCAAGCATGGAGTCAATCTATTTCAATTCCCTCCTGTATGTTCTGACCTCTCAAGCGATTTTTATAGCAGTGCACCACACAGACTACTTCCTGACAACTCTGTGGCTGAAGACATACTTCCTAACATCCCTTTGGCTCATCTAAGTTTTCAACTTCCAATTGTGTCCCCTTGTTGCTGTATCCCATCTCTTAATATCCTGTCCTTATCCACCCTGTCAATTCCTCTCAGTATTTTATATGTCGTTATCATCATCCCCCCCCACTATCCCTCCGGTCCTCCAGTGTCATCAGGTTGATTTCCATTAACCTCTCCTCGTGTGTGTGTGTGTGTACTCACCTATTTGTACTCACCTATTTGTGGTTGAAGGGGTCGAGTCTTAGCTCCTGGCCCCGCCTCTTCACCGGTTGCTACTGGGCCCTCTCTCTCCCCGCTCCATGAGCTTTATCAAACCTCGTCTTAAAACTGTGTATGGTTCCTGCCTCCACTACATCACTTTCTAGGCTATTCCACTGCCTTACAACTCTATGACTGAAGAAATACTTCCTAATATCTCTCTGACTCATCTGTGTCTTCAACTTCCAATTGTGACCTCTTGTTTCTGTGTCCCCTCCCTGGAACATCCTGTCTTTGTCCACCTTGTCTATTCCGCGCAGTATTTTATATGTCGTTATCATGTCTCCCCTGACCCTCCTGTCCTCTAGTGTCGTCAGGCCGATTTCTCTTAACCTTTCTTTATAAGACATTCCCCTTAGCTCTGGAACTAACCTTGTCGCAAACCTTTGCACTTTCTCTAGTTTCTTGACGTGCTTTATCAAATGCGGGTTCCAAACAGGTGCTGCATACTCCAGTATGGGCCTGACGTACACGGTGTATAGTGTCTTGAACAATTCCTTATTAAGGTATCGGAACGCTGTTCTCAGGTTTGCCAGGCGCCCATATGCTGCAGCAGTTACCTGGTTGATGTGTGCTTCCGGAGACATGCTCGGTGTTATACTCACTCCAAGATCTTTCTCCTTGAGCGAGGTTTGCAGTCTTTGGCCACCTAGCCTATACTCAGTCTGCGGTCTTCTGTGCCCTTCCCCTATCTTCATGACTTTGCATTTGGCGGGATTAAATTCGAGAAGCCAGTTGCTGGACCAGGTGTCCAGTCTGTCCAGGTCTCTTTGAAGTCCTGCCCGGTCCTCATCTGATTTAATTCTCCTCATTAACTTCACATCGTCTGCGAACAGGGACACTTCTGAGTCTAACCCTTCCATCATGTCGTTCACATATACCAAAAATAGCACTGGTTCTAGGACCGACACCTGTGGGACCCCGCTCGTCACAGGTGCCCACTGTGACACATCATTACGTACCATGACTCGTTGTTGCCTCCCTGTCAGGTATTCTCTGATCCATTGCAGTGCCCTTCCTGTTATATGAGCCTGGTCCTCTAGCTTCTGTACTAATCTCTTGTGAGGAACTGCGTCAAAGGCCTACTTGCAGTCCAAGAAGATGCAATCAACCCACCCCTCTCTCTCGTGTTTTACTTCTGTTACTTTATCATAAAACTCCAGAAGGTTTGTGACACAGGATTTTCCTTCCATGAACCCATGCTGGTTGGCGTTTATACTCTTGTTCCGTTCCAGGTGCTCCACCACTCTCCTCCTGATAATCTTCTCCATAACTTTGCATACTATACACGTCAGTGACACAGGTCTATAGTTTAGTGCCTGTTCTGTCTCCTTTTTTAAAAATGGGAACTACATTTGCCGTCTTCCATACTTCAGGTAGTTGCCCAGTTTCCAGGGACGTGTTGAAGATTGTGGTAAGTGTGGTAAGATTGTGTGTGTGTACTCACCTAGTTGTACTCACCTAGTTGAGGTTGCGGGGGTCGAGTCCGAGCTCCTGGCCCCGCCTCTTCACTGATCGCTACTAGGTCACTCTCCCTGAGCCGTGAGCTTTATCATACCTCTGCTTAAAGCTATGTATGGATCCTGCCTCCACTACATCGCTTCCCAAACTATTCCACTTACTGACTACTCTGTGGCTGAAGAAATACTTCCTAACATCCCTGTGATTCATTTGTGTCTTCAACTTCCAACTGTGTCCCCTTGCTGCTGTGTTCCATCTCTGGAACATCCTGTCTTTGTCCACCTTGTCAATTCCTCTCAGTATTTCGTATGTCGTTATCATGTCCCCCCTATCTCTCTTGTCCTCCAGTGTCGTCAGGTTGATTTCCCTTAACCTCTCCTCGTAGGACATACCTCTTAGCTCTTGGACTAGTCTTGTTGCAAACCTTTGCACTTTTTCTAGTTTCTTTACATGCTTGGCTAGGTGTGGGTTCCAAACTGGTGCCGCATACTCCAATATGGGCCTAACGTACTCGGTATACAGGGTCCTGAACGATTCCTTATTAAGATGTCGGAATGCTGTTCTGAGGTTTGCTAAGCGCCCATATGCTGCAGCAGTTATTTGGTTGATGTGCGCTTCAGGAGATGTGCCTGATGTTATACTCACCCCAAGATCTTTTTCCTTGAGCGAGGTTTGTAGTCTCTGGCCCCCTAGACTGTACTCCGTCTGCGGTCTTCTTTGCCCTTCCCCAATCTTCATGACTTTGCACTTGTGGGGTTGAACTCCAGGAGCCAATTGCTGGACCAGGTCTGCAGCCTGTCCAGATCCCTTTGTAGTTCTGCCTGGTCTTCGTTCGAATGAATTCATCTCATCAACTTCATGTCATCTGCAAACAGAGACACTTCGTAGTCTATTCCTTCCGTCATGTCGTTCACAAATACCAGAAACAGCACTGCTCCTAGGACTGACCCCTGTGGGACCCCGCTGGTCACAGGTGCCCACCCTGACACCTCGCCACGTACCATGACTAGCTGCTGTCTTCCTGACAAGTAATCCCTGATCCATTATGGTGCCTTCCCTGTTATCCCTGCTTGGTCCTCCAGTTTTTGCACTAATCTCTAGTGTGGAACTGTGTCAAACGCCTTCTTGCAATCCAAGAAAATACAATCCACCCACCCCTCTCTCTCTTGTCTTACTGCTGTTACCATGTCATAGAACTCCAGTAGGTTTGTGACACAGGATTTCTCGTCCCTGAAACCATGTTGGCTGCTGTTGATGAGATCATTCCTTTCTAGGAGTTCCACCACTCTTCTCCTGATAATCTTCTCCATGACTTTGCATACTATACATGTCAGTGACACTGGTCTGTAGTTTAGTGCTTCATGTCTGTCTCCTTTTTTAAAGATTGGGACTACATTTGCTGTCTTCCATGCCTCAGGCAATTTCCCTGTTTCGATAGATGTATTGAATATTGTTGTTAGGGGTACACATAGCGCCTCTGCTCCCTCTCTCAGGACCCATGGAGAGATGTTATCCGGCCCCATTGTATTTGAGGTATCTAGCTCACTCAGAAGCCTCTTCACTTCTTCCTCGGTTGTGTGTACTGTGTCCAGCACTTGGTGGTGTGCCCCACCTCTCCGTCTTTCTGGAGCCCCTTCTGTCTCCTCTGTGAACACTTCTTTGAATCTCTTGTTGAGTTCCTCACATACTTCACGGTCATTTCTTGTTGTCATTCCTCCTTCCTTTCTTAGCCTAATTACCTGGTCCTTGACTGTTGTTTTCCTCCTGATGTGGCTGTATAACAGATTCGGGTCAGATTTGGCTTTCGCTGCTATGTCGTTTTCATATTGTCGTTGGGCCTCCCTTCTTATCTGTGCATTTTCGTTTCTGGCTCTACGATTGCTCTCCTTATTCTCCTGGGTCCTTTCCCTTCTATATTTCTTCCATTCCCTAGCACACTTGGTTTTTGCCTCCCTGCACCTTAGGGTGAACCATGGGCTCATCCTGGCTTTTTCATTTTTCCTGTTACCCTTGGGTACAAACCTCTACTCAGCCTCCTTGCACATTGTTGTTACATATTCCATCATCTCATTAACTGGCTTCCCTGCCAGTTCTCTGTCCCACTGAACCCCGTTCAGGAAGTTCCTCATTCCCGTGTAGTCACCTTTCTTGTAGTTTGGCTTCATTCGTCCTGGCCTTCCTGCTTCCCCCTTCACTTGTCAACTCTTACTGGTGTGTGTGTGTGTGTGTGTGTGTGTGTGTGTGTGTGTGTGTGTGTGTGTGTGTGTGTGTGTGTGTGTGTGTGTGTGTGTGTGTGTGTATGTGTGTGTGTGTGTGTGTGTGTGTGTGTGTGTGTGTGTGTGTGTGTGTGTTTTGTGTGTGTGTGTGTGTGTGTGTGTGTGTACTCACCTAATTGTACTCACCTAATTGTGGTTGCAAGGGTCGAGACTCAGCTCCTGGCCCCGCCTCTTCACTGATCGCTACTGGATCCTCTCTCTCTCTCTGCTTCCTGAACTTTGTCATACCTCTTCTTAAAACTATGTATGGTTCCTGCCTCCACTACTTCACTTGCTAGGCTATTCCACTTGCTGACAACTCTATGACTGAAGAAATACTTCCTAACGTCCCTGTGACTCGTCTGAGTCTTCAGCTTCCAGTTGTGACCCCTTGTCCCTGTGTCCCCTCTCTGGAACATCTATCTCTGTCCACCTTGTCTATTCCCGCAGTATCTTGTATGTCGTTATCATGTCTCCCTGACCCTTCTGTCCTCCAGTGTCGTCAGTCCGTTTTCCCCTTAACCTTTCCTCGTACGACTTTCCCCTTGAGCTCTTGGGACTAAGCCTTGTTGCAACCTTTGTACTTTCTCTAACTTCTTGACGTGCTTGACCAGGTGTGGGTTCCGACTGGTGCTGCATACCCCAGTAGGGGCCTAACATCCCACAGTGTACAATGTCCTTGAACGATTCCTTTTTAAAGGTATCGGACGCTATTCTCAGGTTTGCAGGCGCCTGTATGCTGCAGCGGTTATTTGGTTGATGTGTGCCTCGGTGATGTGCTCGGTGTTAGGGTCCCCCCAAAGGTCTTTCTCCTGAGTGAGGTCTGTAGTCTTTGTCCCCCTAGCCTATACTCTGTCTGCGGTCTTCTTTGGCCCCTCCCCAATCTTCATGACTTTGCATTTGGCTGGATTGAATTCGAGAAGCCAGTTGCTGGCCCACATGTCCAGCCTGTCCAGGTCTCTTTGCAGTCTGCCTCATCCTCGTCCGATTTAATTTTTCTCATCAACTTCACGTCATCTGCGAACAGGGGCACTTCAGAGTCTGTTCCTTCCATCATGTCGTTCACATATATCAAAAATAGCACTGGTCCTTAGAACTGACCCTGTGGGACCCCGCTCGTAAAAAGGCGCCCACTGTGATACCTCTTCACGTACCCTGACTCGTTGCTGCCTCCCCGTCAGGTATTCCTTATCCATTGCAGTTTCCCTCCCTTTTTACGTGCGCCCGATCCTCCCGCTTCTGCACTAATCTCTTGTGGGGAACTGTGTCAAAGGCTTCTGCAGTCTAGGAAAAGCAATCTACCCACCCTCTCTCTCGTGTCTTACTTTGTTACCTTGTCTTTAAAAATCCAGGAGGTTTGTGATACAAGATTTGCCTTCCATGAACCCATGTGGTTTTCATTTATAATCTTGTTCCTTTTCCCGGGTGTTGCCCACTTCCTGAAAATCTTCCCCTGACTTTGCACAAATACTGTCGAGACACAGGTCTGTAGTTTAGTCCCTCGTTTCTTTTTCCCTTTTTTAAAAAATTGGGGACTCTTTAGCTGTCTTCCATTTCTCAGGTTTTGCCCTTTTCCGGGATGTGTTGAAGTTGTGGTTAGAGGCACGCACGCTCTTGCTTTTCTCAAGGCCCCATGGGGGATGTTTTTCCGGCCCCATCGCCTTTGAGGTGTAAAAGGTCACTTAAGGCTTTTTCACCCCTCTCAGTTGTTCGTTTCATCAACACTTGTTGGAAATTTTCCCTCTTGAGTTCCCTTCTTGCTTTTTTCCACACCCCTTCCCTGTCTCTACGTAAAAATTCCCTTAAATCCCTGTTCAGCTTCCCCATACCCCTGATCATTTTGTGGTTTCCACCTTCTGCCCTTTAATCTGATCCCCGGTCTTTGATGTTGTCTTCCCCCTGTTTTGGGCTATAAACATTTTCGGGTCGTTTGATTCTCGATGCTTGTCTTTTTCTACGTCGTGGGCCTCCTCCTTACCTGTGCATATTTTCCCTGGCTCTGCGACTGTTTCCCCCTTTTTGGGGGTTTTTCTGCCTTCTGTATTTTTCCATTTCTATTGCATTTTGTTTTTGCCCTTACCCCGTCGGGAAAAAACCAGGGGCTCGTTCTGGTCTTCCGTTGTTTTGTTGCCCTTGGGAATAAACCTTTCACGCCCCTTGCATTTTTTTGTTACATATTCTTTCATTTCATTTACTGGTTTTCCCTCAGTTCTTTTCCCCACTGGCCCTCCCGCTTTTAAGTTTTTAACCCTAGTAGTCCCTCTTTTATGTCGGTTTTTCCCCTTTAACTCCTGTTATTCTCTCCCTTGCAGCTTATATGTATTCAAAGCACGACCCGTGGTCCTAGCTCCTAGGGGACTTTACTTGATGTCCTCATATCTGAGCTCCCCAGGGTGAAACAAGGCCCAAATCTTGCTGGTTCTCCCCCCTCTCCTTGGTGGGTCCTTAAAATTTTGGTGCATGGGGTTTTTTTGCACCCGCCCAACATCCTGGCTCTCATGTTTCGGGCCCCCCATGGGCCCGGGTTTTTCCCATCAATTCCCTGTTTTTTAAAACCCCCGATAACCAGCATTTTGCTCTGCTGGAGTGAGCTCTTCTTCCCACCTCAGAAGTGTGTCACCTTTGCTCTGTGCTCTTTTTTCCTTTTGGTCCTGCAGTTCTGTGGGGATTATACATCACTGCAAGCCCACTTGTGTTTCCCAAACGAAGTGTCCCTGTTTTAGCTCTTTCTCCCGTCTCATTTTCCTTCCTTTTTCTGAATTTCCATCTTTTTTTTTACGGCAGAGCAAACCCCACCCCCCCCTGCCCTTTCTATTTTTCCCTCAGTTTGGGTATGGGGTGGGGAGATTGCTTTGTTATTGTCTCAATGAGTTTTTTTTCTGTAACTGCTATGATGTTGGGGATTCTCTTTGATTCTTTCTTGCATTCCTATGTTTATTCTTTAAACCCATCTGCATTTGTGTACCAAACTTCAATTCTCTTCTAATACCGTAATGTGGTGCGGGGGGGGGGAAAAGAGGGATCGGTGTGTGATGGTTGGTTTGGATTGTTCAGTTGCTTGGGGGTGT
>NC_069430.1:39200981-39225981 GCF_026875155.1 Cherax quadricarinatus
GTCACATCAGCATTTGGCGGACTCGTCTATGATTGGTCAATGAACTAAGGTGCTGATTTAACGATGGGCACCCGTTGGAAGCAACCTATATGGGAGTGTGCACATACGCCGAATAAAGTGTAATGCACTCTTTGCATGCCACACCCCCACCCCAAAAGGGCTCTAATAGCCAGGACTAGGCTTCCACCTCCATGGGTAGCGTGCCGCCATGGTACTGAACAATAATGGAACCGCCTTTCGTCTCAACCATCCAACTCATTAGATAGAGCTCAAATTTTCTCGAGACATGTCAAACTCTAAATTAGAGTGAGACAGTGTACAGTAGGGCTAACATAGGGTCAAGACACCTGCGGACGGTAGCAGCATGTTACCTCAACAAACCCCCCGCCCTACCACCACCATTAAAACATTTTGTATATTCAAAAAGGGTGGGGAAAGAGCTAGGCTACCCATATAGTTCGTAACACATCCTAACCTAAATTTAAATACGAGAAAGGGAATCAACCAGCTTATTATCCTTGCCGGCAATATGCAATATGGAAATATTGTAGGGTTGCAGCCTGAGACTCCATCTCATCAAACGTGTGTTGTGGTTCTTCTTGGAGTTAAGGTAGATCAGAGGACTGTGGTCACTGTAGACTGTGACCACTTGGGACAACTGCCCCACGTAGACCGAAGTGTTCTAATGCCAGTCTCAAAGCGAAGGCCCTCTGGTGAGGTTGATACTTGGAAGAGAAGTAAGCCACAGGCTGCAAGCACTCTTTCCCAGATTTTTGTATAAGTACTGCCCCTACCCCTGACTCATAAGCATCAACCTGTAATGTAAAAGGTTTTGAAAAATCATGAGACAGGAGAATGGGTGCAGTACAAAGTAGACGTTAAGCTTTGTTAAAAGTGTCATGGCAGTCTGGGGTCCATTGAAACTTTGCTCTTTGACTGGTAAGTGAGGTTAGGGGGGCTACAACATCTGCCAGGTTCTTACAGAATCGTCTGTAAAACCTTACCATCCCTAAGAAACGTTGGAGGAATTTCCTATCATGAGGAACTGGATAATTTTTAATGGCAAGAACTATAGCGAATTTAGGGGGCACTTTACCACTACCTACTTTATGGCCCAAAAAACTAACAGTATACTGGCCAAAGGATGACTTACATACATTAACAGTTTATTAGAAACTGAAATTTCTCAAAGAGAGCTTCAAATCTAGACATATGTTGGTCCCAAGTATCGGACACCACTACAATATCATCTAGGTAAGCTGCCGTGCCTTCAAGTCCTTTAATAGCCTGATGGATCAGCTTTTGGAACGATGCCGGCGAGTTCCGCATCCCGAAGGGACTTACTGTTTATTGATAATAAACTCCTGAAATTACGAAGGCAGAGATTTACTTCACCTTATCTGTCAAAGGTACCTGATAGTAACCATTAAGGAGGTCTAATTTAGACACAAAGGTAGCCTTACCCACATAATCGACTACATCATCCAAACGTGGCAGAGGGTAAGCATCTGGAATAGTGACCTCATTCACCTTATGGTAGTCTGTACACATTCGAAAACCTCCATCAGACTTCTTAACAAGGATGCACGGTGAAGCCCACGGACTAGATGACTCCTCCACTAAGCCGTGCTTTAACAGAAATGCTGCCTCCTGCTGAAGTAGCCTTTGTTTTGCAGGATTAGCTCTGTAGGGAGAGAGTTTAATAGGTCTGGAGTTCTGAGACTCTACTTCATGATATCCTAGTGTACATTTTATTTGGGACATCTGAAAATATGTTAGGGTAAGATTGTAGGAGCTCAGTTAAACTTGTTACTTGATTCTTAGACAGCCCCGCCATTAAGGGCTAGTGTCCTAGAGGATGACAGAATTTGGAAGCTTTACTTGAATTTCGAGAATAGGGTGCAAGGAGCCAAGGTCGTCTACAGAGGCAGAGGACAGAGTCATTACTGGGACTTTATTTGGACTATTAAATGTTTTATCTGATTTATGTGGTTTGTTTTACTCTTGGGGGACTTATCAAAGCGAGCTACCACATAATTTACATCAGATAGTTTACTTACAATTTGCATAGGTCCCGTAAATCTAGCTTTTAAGGTGTGGCTAGGTATAGGTTCCTGCACCATCACCATGTCTCTTGGACTGTAGGAGCGAAGCCTTGAGTTACTGTCAGACCTCTGTTTCACAGTGTTTTGAGCTGTTTTCAGGTTATCCTTCGCCAACTGACATGCCACCTGTAACCTTGTAGAAGGATTGTAGAGTGTTATGCAGGCATCTTCTCCCATCCATCCTTCCTTGAGCACTCACAGAGGACCTCGTACGTTGTGCCCAAAGATTAGTTGAAACGGACTATACCCTGTGGGCTCCTGCACAGTTTCTCTCATTGTGAACAGCAACAGAGGAAGTGATTCATTCCAGTCGGTAGGAAAATGCATGCAATAAGTTCTCATCATGGTTTTTAATGTTTGATGAAATCTTTTCAAGGCGCCCTGGGACTGAGTATGATAGGCAGTGGATAATTCATGAAATATCCCTAGCCTAGCTAATGTTTTCCTAAATGCTTTGGCAGTAAAATTAGTACCTTGGTCACTCTGAATAGATTTAGGAATGCCAAAGCAAGATATGAATTTAGTTAGAACTTTAAGAATGGCTTTGGTGTTGATATTGCGCATTGGGACTGCTTTTGGATACCTAATAGATTTGTCCATAATAGTGAATAAGTACTGGTTCCCAGACCTGTACTTAGGTAATGAACCTACGCAATCAGTGATTAACTCTGCTAAAGGTTCTCCATCTGCGGGTATGGGCTGGAGTGGTGCAGGGTTAATGGGGTGTCCAGGTTTCCTACTTGCTGACATTCCCTACAACAGCGGATGCGATTTTTCACATCTTGCCTTATTTTTGGCCAGTAAAACTCTTTTAATATTCTATACAAGGTTTTGGTAATTCCTAAGTGTCCTTCTAACGAAGAATTATGAGCTATATTTAATATTTGTGATCTAAACTTTATAGGAACTACCAATCTCTCTATCTTTTGCCTTCCCTCTACCACCTTACCAGTCTCTGTGCAGATTAAGTCGTTTTTAATTTTATATTTGTCTGGGAGATCTGAGTGAGATTCATCCCTGGCAATTTGAAATGCAAAGTTTAAAGAGGGACCTTTTCGCTGTTCCTCCCGAAAGGACAGTCCCTCAGGCATGGAGAGATCCGGCAATCCTTCAACCCTGGAATAGGAAGGCTTGATCTGGGTCTGTTCACTAAATTTAGGAGGCCCTGGCCAGTTTTCCTTGTAAAACAGATTGTCTAGTCCTAGATCAGAGTCGTCCAAGGATGGGTCAGCATTCTCAACAGACATCCCTTGGGATTTTGTCCGAGTTATAGCCAACATCGAAGAAGGATTAGACATTGTAGGTTCTTGACACTGTGGAATTAAGAATGTTATTACCTAATAATAACACATCACCTTTCATAGGAAATCCTTCAGATACACCTACAGTCTAATATCCAGTGTAATATTTACTCTGCACGTATATTCTGCGTAAAGGGACAGAAAATACTGCTCCTCCAAATGCCTCTACAAGAACTGATGAATGCAATGAAGTTTGTTCAGAGGGGAAGTACTCCCTCTCTTATAAGGGAACAATAAGCCTTGGTATCCCTAAATGTTCTTACTTCATTTTTCTTTGAATTCTCCTGAAGGGAGATACGGCAAGTACTGTAGTATGGGGTCATGCTACAGTATTTCTTTCTGATTCATCTCATTGAAGAGATTAGTAATTCTCCCTAATGGTTGGGGTTTAACTGGGCAGTTGGATCTTAAATAGCTGGGTTTATGGCAACTGAAACATGATATCTCGTGTTTTCCTTTGGCTCCCTGCTGATTGTGTTGTTAGTGCCAGTCTGTGTACCGACGTCGTTGTTCACCGTGTTAAGCATGAGTTCGATGTCAATCACCAGGTTGACCGTGAGTTTGATATCGTGGCTCACCAGGTGGCTTAGTTGGTTGGCGTCGTAATTCACCTTTGTCTTGCCACTTGATCCTCAGGTCAGGAACTCTTCTCTGATGATCTCTACTCATGCCAGGCTGTTGGAAAGAAAGATAAGACCACTCCAACAACGAGCGGTTAGTCTCAAAAGTGTCAGCCAACCTGGTTGCTTCTAATGCAGTGGTCAACGAATGATCTTCAAGAAAGACTCTAACCTCTGGTCGAACAGATTCCAGCAGGTTATCCACCAAAAGTAACTGGACTAGGTCAGAAAAGTTGGCGACACCACTTCCCTTATACCACTTGGTGAAGGCTTTCAACTGCTGCTTTACAAAGTCTACATGAGACTGACCAAACTGACGTTTACACAATTTAAATTCCCTCCTGTATTTGGCGAGAATATACTGATAAACCCCAAGAACCATGGATTTAACCATCCGATAGTTGACAAATTCCTCATTATTCAACACAGATGTAAACTCTTGTGCCTTACCATACAACGCTGTATGCTGGCCACCTTAATGTTCGAGCCTGGTTTTCAAATGCCTCGAAAAACTGCTCAGGCTCGGCTTCAGCAAAACGAGGAACTCAGTGCATTGCCTTTTTCATGCTAAAGTAGTCATCCACAGGCTGCTTAAATTGCCTCCTCTCCTTCTCTCTATCAGACTCCTCCCTAGCAATGCTCGCTGCTTCCTGGTTGTTTCAAGATTGAGTTTGGCTAGCTCAAGTTCCAATGAAATTGACTTGCCCTAAGAAAAACTAGATGCACCTCCTTCACGAGACTACTGGTCTGGTTGCTCTGGTGTTGTCCATCCCACATTGTGAAGGAACCTAAGCGGAGATCGGCGATTAACAGCTCCTGTAGCGGGAGATACCTCAGTTTGGTGCACCAAAGTTGCTTCAACTCTTAACTTTGTACAAATAATGTCATGAAGCTGTGCAGCAGCGAAAGTCCATTGATATTCTATACCAAGAGAATGAGCAATTCGCCAGCAATGCTGCAGAGATAGTTTGGGCAGATTTAGTAAAGTATACCCAGACACCAACCGCCTGACTCCTGCAAGTGGCATTAACCCCAACATGGCAGGCTGTTTCCAATACATGAAACAAGCAGCACAGTGTGATTGCAGGATACACGCACAAAATAATGAAAGCGATTGCAAAGCTGACATGCAATATCGAAAGCGATGGCAAGGCTGACACGCAATGCCCAGCGATAGCAAAAGCTATCTGAACGATACTAAGACCAGCTTCAGCTCCCAGTGATACTAAAACCAGCTCCAGCTCCCAGACAGGCCCCCATATTATGAACACAAGTAATGTTGGCCTGTGACCTGGTCGTAATGGGTTGGAGTAAAACAAACTCAGCAGAATATTTAACTTGTAATTTCCTTCACCAAATGTTTATATACAGATATGTACGCTAATGTGCACTATGTACAGGAGTGGAATATAAGTGTACCACACGGTGATGAAGGCAAAGACAGAAGCCAGAGAGAGAGCCCTGTGCTTCAGCCAGCTAGAAGCAAATCTGCTAAATGCTGACTAGGAGTGAACCACGTCACATCAGCATTTGGCAGACTCGTCTATGATTGGTCAATGAACTAAGATGCTGGTTTAACGATGGGTACCCGTACCGTTAAACCTTTAGCACCAGGCTCGCTGGGTGAGAGGCAGCCTATATGGGAATGTGCACATACGCCGAATAAAGTGTAACGTACTCTTTGGATGCCACAACCACCATCGCCAAGACTACCACCTCCACCATCCCTACCACTATTACAACCCAGGAGTCCAAAATGGCCTGTTATCCTCGGTGTAAAGGGAGCAAAATAAACACAGCAGAAAACTTTTGACTTATATTATCCTTCACCAATTTAGAACAGAAGTATGTACACTATATACACTATGCACAGTGATAGGTATTAGTGCACTCCACGGTAAGCAAGGCAGAATAGAAGCCACTAGAGAGCAGACCGTGCTTCAACCAGCTCTAGAATGGGAATGACAAGGGCAAACAGGAGAGTGGTACCCACATAACCTCTGCGATTGCCAAAACCATCTTCTCATTGGCTGGAACCTGGGTACTGGTTGAACGACGGGGCCCCATCGTCAACCCTCAGTCACCTGGTTCGCTGGTTGGGGGAGATAGCCTGCAAATGAGGGTGTGTACATGCGCCGAATGAAGGTTATGTACTCTTTGCATGCCACAACCACCATCACCACTACCTCCACTACCACCACCACCACTACCACCACCACCACTACCACCACCTCCACCACCACTACCACCACCACGACCACTACCACCACCTCCACCACCACTACCACCACCACTACCACCACTATCACCACCACCACTACTACCACCATCACTACCACAATCACCACTACCACCACCCCACTACCACCACCACTACCACCAACACTACTACCACCACTACCACAACCCTTACCACCACCATTACTACCACCATCACACACCACCACTACCACCACCACCATACCACCACTCCACTACAACCACTCTCCACAACCACTACCACCACTACCACCACTATCCATACCACCACTACCACCACTACCACCACTACCACCACTACCACCACTACCACCACTACCACCACTACCATCACCACCACTACCATCACTACCACCAATACCACCACAACACTACCACTACCACCACACACTACCACCACCACTACCACCACCACCACTACCACCACATACCACCACTCCCACAACAACTACCACTACCACCAACTACCCTCACTACCACAACTCACCCCCACTACCACCACTGTCTCCACTACCACCACTACCACCATTACTATCACCACCACTACCATCGCTACCACCACTACCACCACTACCACCACTCCCACAACAACTACCACTACCACCACTACCCTCACTACCACCACCACTAAGATCACCCCCCACTACCACCACTGTCTCCACTACCACCACTACCACCATTACTATCACCACCACCACTACCATCGCTACCACCACTACCACCACTACCACCACCACTACCACTACCACCACTCCCCACCACCACCACTACCATCACTACCACACAATCATCACCACTACCACCACTATCACCACCACTACCACCACTACCACCACTACCACCACTACCACCACCACCACCACCACCACCACCACCACCACCACCACCACCACCACCACCACTCACCACCACTACCACAACTTCCACTACCACCACTACCACCATCCACACACCACACTACACCACCACCACACTACCACACTACCACACACTACCACCACCATACATACTCACCACCACCACACCACTACCACCACTACCACCACACCACCACTACCACCACTACCACCACCACCACTACCACCACTACCACCACCACCACCACTACCACCACTACCACCACTACCATCACCACCACTACCACCACTATCACCGCCACCATCACTATCACCACTACCAGCACTACCAGCACTATCACCACTACCACCACTATCACCACCACCACCACCACTACCACCACTACCACCACTACCACCACTACCATCACCACCACTACCACCACTATCACCGCCACCACCACTATCACCACTACCACCACTACCACCACTATCACCACTACCACCACTACCACCACCACCACCACTACCACCACCACCACTACCACCACTACCACCACTACCACCACTACCATCACCACCACTACCACCATTATCACCACCACCACCACCACTACCACCACTACCACCACTATCACCACAACCAGGTGATGAAACACGCAGCATGAGAGGCTTGAAGGCCACCTGGCGGTCACAATGCTCACTAATGAGTGTAAGGTGATAAATAATAGCAAGTGTCAGGCGCAGGACACGTTCCTGCCCCAGATATTGTCAAGACCTGGGTGAACCAGTACATGTAAGGTCAAGACAGAGAAGAGAGAGAGGAGAGAGAGGAGAGAGAGAGAGAGAGAGAAAAGAGAGAGAGAGAGAGAGAGAGAGAGAGAGAGAGAGAAGAGAGAGAGAGAGAGGAGAGAGAGAGAGAGAGAGAAGAGAGAGAGAGAGAGAGAGAGAGAGAGAGAAGAGAGAGAGAGAGAGAGAGGAGAGGGATTATATTCAAACGAAAAACACAGGAGGAAGATTAGGAGAAGGAAGAAGATTGGTGTGGGGGATCGTGGGGAGTCGTGGGGGTCGTGGGGGGTCCTGGGGGGTCCTGGGGGGTCCTGGGGGGGTCCTGGGGGGTCGTGGTGGGCCTTGGGAAGACTGTCCCCAGACACCCATCTTGCTAATGACAACCGCAGATAACTCCAGCCATAACAAGATAACGCAAGCCCTTGACAATTGTACTGGTGGTGACCTGTATCTGGCGAGCGTGCGATAACACTTTGTTGACAGATTGTGTTATCATGTCCCTCTGAAGACAGTGATAACACCACGGTGTTCTGAGGCAGGTCAGATAACCAGGTCATCTTGGAAAATTGACTCTCACACCTGTGATAGATTGACGAGGATATTAACTGCGGCTGGTTGATTGTATGGATGGATGGATGAATGGATGGATGAATGGTGAGACGGATGACTGGAGGGTTCGATGGACGCTAGATGGATTGTTGGGTAGACAGTTGGATGAATGGATGGATGGATGGGTGCTGAGAGGGATTGTTGGGTGAATATGTGAGTGGATGAGTGGTTAGATGGATTACTGGGAAGATGGATGGATTGATAGGTTGTTGGGTAGTTGGTTGATTGCCCGCATGGATGAGTAAAAAGAATGAATACATGATTATAGGAGATACGCTAATAGTAGTGTGGATTGATGAATGGAAGGAAGGATAGATTCATAGAGCTGTGGGTTGGCAGTTGAATATTGGTAGACTAGTAGATGGATGCTTGAGACTGTGTGGACAGGTGGAGAGAGGGATAATTATATTTAAGATAGAATTGAGACACTTATGCAACACAAGGGAATCTTTATTGAAGAAACGTTTCGCCACACAGTGGCTTCATCAGTCCAATACAAAGTAGAAAAGGGTAAGGAGAGGAGAAGTTTGAGGTAATCAGTCCCTCAACCTGGAATCGATGTGTTCAGTCCATCACTCTTGTAGGAAGTGCAGCACAGGGCCAGAGAGGTGGCTTATATACTGCGGTGAGATAAGTTGAAGCAGGAGGAGGCGGGATCACAGTGGGACCTGCCACCATTCATCACATATATTGAAGATAGATGAATGGCTACATATATGGATAGATAGAAGGGGAGAGGGAGAATAGATGGTTTGAGGAATGGATTGCCAACCTCTGAGAGATGTGAAAGAATGGTTCACAGAAGGTAACACACACACACACACACATACACACACACACTCACATACACACACACCACACACACACACACACACACACACACAACAACACACACACACTCACATCACACACACACACTCACACACACACACACACACACACACACACACACACACACACCACGCACACACACAAACACACACACACACACACATACACACACACACACACACACACACACACACTCACATACACCACACACACACACACACACACACAACACACACACACACACACCACACACACCACACACACACACACACACACTCACTAACTTCCTCACTCACTAACTTACTAACTTTCTGATTCACTAACTTTCTGATTCGCTAACTTCCTCACTCACTAACTTCCTCACTCACTAACTTCCTCACTCACTAACTTTCTCACTCACTAACTTTCTCACTCACTAACTTTCTCACTCACTAACTTCCTCACTCACTAACTTCCTCACTCACTAACTTCCCCACTCACTAACTTCCTCACTCACTAACTTCCTCACTCACTAAATTTCTCACTCGCTAACTTACTCACTGACTTCCTCATTCACTAACTTCCTTACTCGCTAACTACCTCACCCACTCACTTTCTCACTCACTAACTTCCTCACTCACTAACTTCCTCACTCACTGACTTTCTCACTAACTTCCTCACTCACTACTTTCTCACTCACTAACTTCCTCACTCACTAACTTCATCACTCACTAACTTCCTCACTCACTGCCTTTCTCACTAACTTCCTCACTCACTAACTTCCTCACTCACTAACTTTCTCACTAACTTTCTCACTCACTAACTTCCTCACTCACTAACTTCGTCACTCACTAACTTCCTCACTCACTAACTTCCTCACTCACTAACTTCCTCACTCACTAACTTCCTCACTCACTAACTTCCTCTACTCACTAACTTCCTCACTCACTAACTTCCTCACTCACTAACTTCCTCACTCACTAACTTCCTCACTCACTAACTTCCTCACTCACTAACTTCCTCACTCACTAACTTCCTCACTCACTAACTTTCTCACTAACTTCCTCACTCACTAACTTCCTCACTCACTAACTTTCTCACTCACTAACTTCCTCACTCACTAACTCCCTCACTCACTAACTTTCTCACTAACTTCTTCACTCACTAACTTCCTCACTCACTAACTTCCTCACTCACTAACTTCCTCACTCACTAAACTTCCTCACTCACTGACCTTTCTCACTAACTTCCATCACTCCACTAACTTCCTCACTACTCACTAACTTCCTCACTCACTAACTTACTCACTCACTAATTTCCTCACTCACTAACTTCCTCACTCCCTAACTTCCTCACTCACTAACTTCCTCACTCACTAGCTTCCTCACTCACTAACTTCCTCACTCACTAACTTCCTCACTAACTTTCTCACTAACTTCCTCACTCACTAACTTCCTCGCTCACTAACTTCCTCACTCACTAACTTCCTCACTCACTAACTTCCTCACTCATTAACTTTCTCCTTTACTAACTTCCTCACTCACTAACTTTCTCACTAACTTCCTCACTCACTAACTTTTCTCACTAACTTCCTCACTCACTAACTTCCTCACTCACTAACTTCCTCACTCACTATAACTTCCCTCAACTCCACTACTAACTTTCTCACTAACTTCCATCATACTCTACATAACTTCCTCACTCACTAACTTCCCTTCACTCACTAACTTTCTCTACCCTTACTAACTTCCTCACTCACTAACTTTCTCACTAACTTCCTCACTTACTAACTTCCTCACTCACTAACTTCCTCACTCACTAACTTCCTCACTCACTAACTTCCTCACTCACTAACTTTCTCCCTTACTAGCTTCCTCACTTACTAACTTTCTCACTTACTAACTTTCTCACTAACTTTCTCACTCACTAACTTCCTCACCCACTAACTTACTAACATTCCCACTCACTAACTTACTCACTAACTTCCTCACTTACTAACTTCCTCACTCACTAACGTCCTCACTTACTAACTTCCTCACTCACTAACTTTCTCACTCACTAACTTCCTCACTCACTAACTTTTTCACTCACTAACTTCCTCACTCACTAACTTTCTCACTCACTAACTTCCTCACTCACTAACATTTTCACTTACTAACTTCCTCACTCACTAACATTTTCACTTACTAACTTCCTCACTCAATAACATTTTCACTTACTAACTTCCTCACTCACTAACTACCTAATTGGCCAACTGATTGTATGATTCTCCTACGTGAAGATGATAGATTCTGTGTTCAATGTTCAGGATCCTGCAAGATGGAAATGTTCACTGTTCAGGTGGCTGTGAGACAGAAATGTTCATTGTTCAGGAGGCTGCAAGATGGAAATGCTCAGCGTTCAGAAGGCTGCAAAATGGAAATGTTCATTGTTCAGAAGACTGCAAGAGGAAAATGTTCATTGTTCAGGAGGCTGTGAGATGGAAATGTTCAAAGTTGAAGAGGCTGTGAGATAGAAATTTTCGTTGTTCAGGATACTGCAAGATAGAAATGTTCATTGTTCATGAAGCTGAACGATGGAAATATTCAATGGAATGTAACAACAATTCCTGCAATTGTTTACATGTAAATTCCTAAGATTTAGGGCGTTTGAAGAAGGGGAGGAATGGAGGGGAAATTGAGAGAGAGAGAGAGAGAGAGAGAGAGAGAGAAGAGTGGGGTACGAATACATATGAAAAGTAAGAGGGAGTTTTGGAGGGAGAGGTTTGGAAAAGAGGAGGAGAAGAGAGGAGGGAGGAGGGAATGGAAGAATGGCCTCGTCCGAAAAGCAGAGTTGATAGTGGATCAAGGACCACCTCACAATACTCGCCTGACTCTAGCTTTGCTATTCTTCTTCAAGACCCGCCTCAATAAATCCTATCTCTGCAAGCCCGGGCTAATGCCGTAAATCCTTCATTGAGACGGTCTGCGAGACACTTGAGAAGGCTCAGGTCAGGGAGCGTACCCGGTTTGAGACGGCAGGCTCATGAACCTTGATTGAAGTAGTTGTATTACAAGTGTGAGTGCGATATGAAGATGATTCTTGCTAAGTTGTAGCTCTTCCCTCTCTCTCTCTCTCTCTCTCTCTCTCTCTCTCGCTCGCTCTCTCTATTTGGGAAAAGCGGCGGCAGCCTCCGTTCTCTGTGATGCTCCCTGAACTCATGCTCTCACACCCTCGTCTTCTGGGGGGATCAATAGTGCCGAATAAGCTCGAAATTTGAGAGAAACTCTTGCGGCAATGTCGCAACTTTCCACACCATTTGGTTGATCTCCTGTGCGCGGGTGGCCATGTTTACACAGAACTGGCGGGCGCGGGAAAGGTTGTGACCAATCACAATGGAGTGGGCGGGGCGGCGCGCCGTAAAACAATGCGGTGATTGGCCTGCCTATTGTGCCGCGTGACGTAATCAATAACCACAGCCCGCCAACACTGACTCCTTACAAATGGCGACTTTGTGAGTCAAGTCAGTGTGGCTAGAGAGCCCGAAAAGGTAACATGGTTGGCGTGCAGCTGTTGGCGGGCGGAGATGTTTATCACATGGCAGCGAGGCGCTGACAACACTCCGTCTCTCACCGCCCTGGCGGTAACGTAACACTTGCTGACTCCTCCTCGCCCACCTCCCCAGCTATCTCGAACTCACTTTGTGCCGCGTTTTGCAAAACTTTAGACTATATCTGGGTGGTATATATGATATATGAGCGGGACTTACGAGAGTTAGGCCCATCGAACTCACTTCGAAGACTTTGCCGCTACACGCTTGCCCTCGCCGTCGCCGCCTCCGTTAGCGGCAGCGGCAGGACTGGGAGTATCCCTGCGGCTCCCACAAGACAGGATGAGCGCTAAGGACTCCCACGTGAAGCGGCCGATGAACGCTTTCATGGTGTGGTCCCGCGGACAACGGCGCAAGATGGCGCAAGACAATCCTAAGATGCATAACTCGGAGATCTCCAAGAGACTAGGTAAGCCAGAACTACTTTCCCGTCTCCTATTCCTCTGAGGTCTCCAGGACACTAGGTAAGCTAGAAGTACTTTCCCGTCTCCTATTCTTCTGAGGTCTCCAGGAGACTAGGTAAGCCAGATGTTCCCTCGCGTCTTCTTCCTCCTCCAAACACATTATCAAAAATTGCATTATAAAAATATTGGACTTACTTCCCAAGTAACCCACGTTTGATTTAGATTTAGAAGTACGAACTTCATTTGTTATGAAGCGTCTATACAAAATATATTTTTATGTATTATTAATTTTGCATTACCCGAAAAAGATGATAAATAATTATTTTTGGAACGTAGCAAGATAACGATGTGTGTTGAGACACTGAGAACTGAACAATAAATGTTTGAAAATTATCATTCATTTATCCCAATTCTCGTGGGTTAAAGTTTTCATGGTATTTGTACACAGGTAAAAATGCAGCTTTAGTCACCTTCTTACTGTAGATAGGCTTCAAACCCAGCAACCATCTAGGCGACTGAAACCACAGTCACAGCACTTACTAGAGGCCACTGCCAAATCGTGTTAGTTGCGTTTATGTCCAATTTTAGGCACATAGGCTCACGCGAGTTACGTATATATATATATATATAATATATTATATATATATATATATATATATAATATTATATATATATATATATTATATATATATATATATATATTAATATATATATATAACAAGAGGTGTATCATTCAGTGTATATATAACGAGAGTTGTATGCCTAATTGCGTATGTATATATACTGAGCTTCATATTTGGACGTTTTGCGAAGATCTGCAAGTTTACTGACTTTTTAAATTTCAACTACAATATGCATAAAAATGCCAAGATTGATGTTATATTGTGTAGCAACACACACACACACACACACACACACACACACACACACACACACACACACACCACACACACACTCACACACACACATGCCTATTTAAGGGCTCAAAGAATCCTTGACTGTTGGTGAACAGGTGACTTGTGTCCTCGTGTAATACAAGTGCGGCTTTATTTAAAGTGGAGATCTAAATCCGTATGGGCTTTTCAGCGTCAGGAATGCTTGAGGCTCGACCTTCCGTCCTTAATGTGTTTTTTGTTTTTTGTTTTGGTGAGTCATAAGAGGACACTGCCCTCAAGGACGGTACCTTCATTCCTGGAAAGTGATCTTGATTTGAGGATTTAGAGTTGCATTCACCTTCCCTGGATCAAGCCTGATTACCTCCCACGGGTTTAGCGCTTTACCGTTAATAAAATGTTAAGGAGCTAATAGTTGTGTCTGCCGGGACGCTTGTGCTTGGCGGTAGCTATAGTGGTGGTAGTAGTAGTAGTAGTGGTGGTGGTGGTGGTGGTGGTGGTGGTGGTGGTAGCGAAAGTGGGGATGGTGGTGGTGATACTTATGGCAGTGGTACTGCGTCCCTCAGGACACAAGACAAGTGTCTCCTGACACGGAGGATGGAGTCTGTAACACAGACACACACGTCTGGCACCTGGGCTGACCTAACATATTTTCCTGCTTTTCCACCTTACCTGGCCGACTTAACTTATCCTGCAACGATCGCTCGTCCATCAGCACCAGTGAAAGTAACTTTCTTAGTAACCTGGCTAAAATCACTGGAAAAAACCACGTAACTAATATAATTAACACCACAATCTAAATTTAATCTAATCCGAGATAAATTTGGTTGAATTAAGCTGTATTGCATTCCGCAATATTTTGTTAAGTTGCAATGTTAATTTTGATGGAACGTCGTAAATTTCAGTACTAATGTTAACTCGTCAGTTGTTAAATTTTTCGATAAGTCTTTTTATATATAATAAATTTAATATGCCAGAAGCTTCCTGACTCCTATTCGTTTAGCGCTTCCCTTTAAAATATATATATTATTAATATATATATATATATATATAATATATATTATATATTTTATAATATATATATATTTATATATATATAATATATTATATATATATATATAATATTATATATATGTATATATATATATTATATAATATATATTTATATAAAATTATATATATATATATATATATATACATATATATAAATATATATATATTATATATATTTTAAATATGTAGGTAGTAGGTTGGTAGACAGCAACCACCCAGGGAAGTACTACCGTCCTGCCAGATGACTTTTGAAACAAAAACCTGTAACTTTTTTGCATGATGTAGGATTGTGGTTTCTTTTTCTGTCTCATAAACACGCTAAGATAACAGGGATATCTTGCTACTCCTACTTACACTTTGGTCACACTTCATAGACACGCACATGAAATATAAAATATATACATACCATCTAGGTTTTTCTCCTTTTTCTAAATAGCTCTTGTTCTTTTTTATTTCTTCTATTGCCATGGGGAATTTGGAAAAGAATCTTTCCTCCGTAAGCCATGCGTGTCGTATGAGGCGACTAAAATGCCGGGAGCAATGGGCTAGTAACCCTTCTCCTGTATACAATTACTAAAAAAGAGAAGAAGAAAAACTTTATAAAACTGGGTTGCTTAAATGTGCGTGGATGTATGCGGATGACAAAAACAGATGATGCTGATGTTATGAATGAAAAGAAGTTGGATGTCCTGGCCCTAAGCGAAAAAAAAGCTGAAGGGGGTAGGAGAAGTTTCAGTGGGGGAAATAAATTGGATTAAATCTGGAGTATCTGAGAGAGTTAGAGCAAAGGAAGGGGTAGCAGTAATGTTAAATGATCAGTTATGGAAGGAGAAAGAGAATATGAATGTGTAAATTCAAGAATTATGTGGATTAAAGTAAAGGTTGGATGCGAGAAGTGGGTCTTAATAAGGTGTATGCACCTGGAGAAGAGAGGAATGCAGAGGAGGGGAGAGAGATTTTTGGGGGATGTTAAGTGAATGTATAGGCCTTTGAACCAAGTGAGGGGGTAATTGTGGGTAGGGGACTTGAATGCTAAAGTAGGAGAAACTTTTAGAGAGGGTGTGGGTAGGTAAGTTTGGGGTGCCAGGTGTAAATGATAATGGGAGCCCTTTGATGAACTTTGTATAGAAAGGGTTTGTTATAGGTAATACATATTTTAAGAAAAGAGGATAAATAAATATACACGATATGATGTAGGGGGAAATGACAGTAGTTTGTTGGATTATGTAAATTTGGGAGATAAAAGACTGTTGAGTAGATTCAGGATGTACATGTTTATAGAGGGGCCACAGATATATCAGATCACTTTCTAGTTGTAGCTACACTGAGAGTAAAAGGTAGATGGGATACAAGGAGAATGAAAACATCAGGGAAGAGAGAGGTAAGGTTTATAAACTAAAAGAGGAGGCAGTTAGGGTAAGATATAAACAGCTATTGGAGGGTAGATGGGCTAATGAGAGCATAGGCAATGGGGTCGAAGAGGTATGGGGTAGGTTTTTAAAAATGTAGTGTTAGAGTGTTCAGCAGAAGTTTGTGGTTACAGAAAGTGGGTGCAGGAGGGAAGAGGAGCGATTGGTGGAATGATGAAGTAAAGAGAGTAGTAAGGGAGAAAAAGTTAGCATATGAGAATTTTTACAAAGTAGAAGTGAGCAAGGAGGGAAGAGTATATGGAGAAAAAGAGAGAAGTAAAAGAGTGGTGAAGCAATGTAAAAGAGAGCAAATGAGAGAGTGGGTGAGATGTTATCAACAAATTTTGTTGAAAATAAGAAAAAGTTTTGGAGTGAGATTAACAAGTTAAGAAAGCCTAGAGAACAAATGGATTTGTCTGTTAAAAATAGGAGAGAGAGTTATTAAATGGAGAGTTAGAGGTATTGTGGAAGATGGAAGGAATATTTTGAGGAATTGTTAAATGTTGTGAAGATAGGGAAGCTGTGATTTCGTGTATAGGGCAAGGAGGAATAACATCTTGTAGGAGTGAGGAAGAGCCAGTTGTGGGTGTGGGGGAAGTTCGTGAGGCAGTAGGTAAAATGAAAGGGGTAAGGCAGCCGGGATTGATGGGATAAAGATAGAAATGTTAAAAGCAGGTGGGGATGTAGTTTTGGAGTGGTTGGTGCAATTATTTAATAAATGTATGGAAGAGGGTAAGGTACCTAGGGATTGGCAGAGAGCATGCATAGTTCCTTTGTATAAAGGCAAAGGGGATAAAAGAGAGTGCAAAAATTATAGGGGGATAGTCTGTTGAGTGTACCTGGTAAAGTGTATGGTAGAGTTTATAATTGAAAGAATTAAGAGTAAGACGGAGAATAGGATAGCAGATGAACAAGGAGGCTTTAGGAAAGGTAGGGGGTGTGTGACCAGGTGTTATTCAGTGAAACATATAAGTGAACAGTATTTAGATAAGGCTAAAGAGGTCTTTGTGGCATTTATGGATTTGGAAAAGGCGTATGACAGGGTGGATAGGGGGGCAATGTGGCAGATGTTGCAAGTGTATGGTGTAAGGAGGTAGGTTACTGAAAGCAGTGAAGAGTTTTTACGAGGATAGTGAGGCTCAAGTTAGAGTATGTAGGAAAGAGGGAAATTTTTTCCCAGTAAAAGTAGGCCTTAGACAAGGATGTGTGATGTCACCGTGGTTGTTTAATATATTATATAGATGGGGTTGTAAGAGAAGTAAATGCGAGGGTCTTGGCAAGAGGCGTGGAGTTAAAAGATAAAGAATCACACACAAAGTGGGAGTTGTCACAGCTGCTCTTTGCTGATGACACTGTGCTCTTGGAGATTCTGAAGAGAAGTTGCAGAGATTGGTGATGAATTTGGTAGGTGTGTGCAAAAGAAGAAAATTAAAGGTGAATACAGGAAAGAGTAAGGTTATGAGGATAACAAAAGATTAGGTGATGAAAGATTGAATATCAGATTGGAGGGAGAGAGTATGGAGGAGGTGAACGTATTCAGATATTTGGGAGTGGACGTGTCAGCGGATGGGTCTATGAAAGATGAGGTGAATCATAGAATTGATGAGGGAAAAAGAGTGAGTGGTGCACTTAGGAGTCTGTGGAGACAAAGAACTTTGTCCTTGGAGGCAAAGAGGGGAATGTATGAGAGTATAGTTTTACCAACGCTCTTATATGGGTGTGAAGCGTGGGTGATGAATGTTGCAGCGAGGAGAAGGCTGGAGGCAGTGGAGATGTCATGTCTGAGGGCAATGTGTGGTGTGAATATAATGCAGAGAATTCGTAGTTTGGAAGTTAGGAGGAGGTGCGGGATTACCAAAACTGTTTGTCCAGAGGGCTGAGGAAGGGTTGTTGAGGTGGTTCGGACATGTAGAGAGAATGGAGCGAAACAGAATGACTTCAAGAGTGTATCAGTCTGTAGTGGAAGGAAGGCGGGGTAGGGGTCGGCCTAGGAAGGGTTGGGAGGGAGGGGGTTAAAGGAGGTTTTGTGTGCGAGGGGCTTGGACTTCCAGCAGGCATGCGTGAGCGTGTTTGATAGGAGTGAATGGAGACAAATGGTTTTTAATACTTGACGTGCTGTTGGAGTGTGAGCAAAGTAACATTTATGAAGGGATTCAGGGAAACCGGCAGGCCGGACTTGAGTCCTGGAGATGGGAAGTACAGTGCCTGCACTCTGAAGGAGGGGTGTTAATGTTGCAGTTTAAAAACTGTAGTGTAAAGCACCCTTCTGGCAAGACAGTGATGGAGTGAATGATGGTGAAAGTTTTTCTTTTTCGGGCCACCCTGCCTTGGTGGGAATCGGCCGGTGTGATAATAAAAAAATAAAAATATATATGTCGTGCCGAAAAAGCAAAACTTGTGATTTGGGCTTAAACAGCAACGCTCTTCTTGCCGAATAAGACAAGCGAAAATTTATGTATGCAATAATTTCGCACAAACTATTTTGAATCTAACGAGAAAAAATATATTTCTTTGTGTTTGTTTATTATTAAATTATTGTAAACTTATGTAAAATATATTGAATTGGATTAGACTAAATTAAATTTCGTTTTGTTATAATATGGTTAGGTAAGTTTTCTAGGGTTCTTTTGGTACAAAATTATTAATTTTTGCATTAACATAAATGAAAAATATACCTTTAAATGTATAAGAGAAAATTTTAGAAAGGGCTTAATTTTAAAGGAGTTCTTGTTAATTGACCAATTTTACCTTTTCGACACCACATACACACACACACACACACACACGCACATATATATATATACATATAAATATATATATATATATATATATATATATATATATATATATATTATATTATATATATATATTATATATATATATATATATATATATGTACTCACCTATTTGTACTCACTATTTGGTTGCAGGGGTCGAGTCATAGCTCCTGCCCCGCCTCTTCACTGATTGCTACTAGGTCCTCTCTCTCCTGCTCCATGAGCTTTATCATACCTCGCCTTAAAACTATGTATGGTTTCCCCGCCTCCACTACTTCACTTTCTAGACTATTCCACGACTTGACTACTCTATGACTGAAGAAATACTTCCTAAATCCCTTTGATTCATCTGAGTCTTCAACTTCCAATTGTGACCTCTTGTGTATGTGCCCCATCTCTGGAACTTTCCTGTCTTTGTCCACCGTGTCTATTCCGCCGCAGTATTTATATGTCGTTATCATGTCTCCCCTGACCCTCCTGGCCTCCAGTGCCCGTCGGGCCCGATTCCCTCAACCTTTCTTCGTAGGACAATCCCCGTAGCTCTGGGACTAGTCTTGTTGCAAACTTTGCACTTTCTCTAATTTCTTGACGTGCTTGACTAGGTGTGGATTCCAAACTGGTGCTGCATACTCCAGTATGGGCCTGACGTAAATGGTATACAGTGTCTTGAACGACTCCTTATTGAGGTATCGGAACGCTATCCGTAGGTTTGCCAGGCGCCCGTATGCTGTGTGTGTGTGTGTGTGTGTGTGTGTGTGTATATATATATATACGTATGTGTGTGTGTGTGTATATATATACGTATGTGTGTGTGTGTTAAGATGAGTTGATGAGGTCAAAAGGATGGTTTCTACAACATGAAAATATATAATGAAGGCTGAATTTATGAAAAAAAAGGAGGCTGCAGAATAAGAGCGAAAGAATGAGTTAGTCTTTGTCAGCAAATTTTGAAGCGAATAAGAAGAAAATGACAAATTTTAATATCGATACTCTTAGAAAGTCAGGAAAGTAAATGATCAGAATAGTTATAAGAGAGAGATGTTAAATATTAACAAAAAACAAGAAGCAGTGATTTCATTCAGTGGGCAGGGAGGTATGATACCTTGTAGGAATGAGGGAGAACCAGGTGTCAATATCGGGAGAGTGCATGAGATAGCAGGGAATAGTGCATGAGATAGCAGGGGATAGTACATGAGATAGTAGGTAGAATGAAAGAGGACAAAGCAGCTGGCTCAGATGGGATTAAAACTGAGATGCTAATAGCGGGTGAGGACTTAGTTCTGCAGTGGTGGTTGTTTTTGTTCATTATGAGTATGAAGACAAGGGAAGAACCACTGAACTGACAAAGAGCATTCTGAGTTCCTTTGTATGACGAAAAGGTGAGAAAATGGTAAGAATAAGGGAATAAATGTATGGTAGAGTTATCAACAGGAAGGTGGGGAGAGGAAAAATGTTGAACTGCAGAGGAACCAGGAGAATTTTATTAAGGGTAAGGAATGTGTAGACCAAATAATGTTTATATTGAATCACATAAATAAGTAGTATTTAGATAAGAACAGGAAACTCTTTGTATCATTTACGAATTTAGAAAAAAGCATGACATTATGGATAAGGGAGAAATGTGGCAGAAATAAATTTTTGGAATAGGCGATAGAGAGAAAGATTATTTTCTAGTCAAAGTACATCTTAGACAGGAATGTTATATGTTATTATGTTTGTTCAATATATTTACAAATTAGGTGTTAGGGAGAGGTGTGAAATGGAAAGCTAATAAATTTGATACAAAGTAGGAATTGTCCCAGTTACTCTATGCTAATGACAGATCTCATGGGAGATTCTGAAGAGACGTTACGAAGGTTGTTAGAGGTGTCTGAGGGGGTGTGTAGAACACAGTAAGGTAATGCAATAAGAATAATGATGTATCAGATATCAGATTGGAAAGAGGGAATATGGAGGAATTGAATTTGTTTAGATATTTGTGTGTGGACGTGTCAGGAAAGACAAGGTGAGCTATAAAATAAACAAGGAGAAAAAAAAAAAGGTAAGAAAGAATTTTATCTGATGAGGCAGAGAGGGTAATGTAGCGGAGTATAGTGGTGCCAAAGCTTTTGTGTGGGTGTGAGGTATGGGCTTTAAATGTTGCAACGAAGAGGAGGGCAATGTGTGGTGTGATTATTATCCAAGAAAACTGAATAGTAAAGAAGGCATAATTATACACCCACGATGGAAGGAGGGCAGGGAATATCCCAAGAAGGACTGGAGGGAGGGACTGACAAAGCGAGTGTGCGTGCAGTAGATCGGAGTGAGTGGAAACAAAGTTTGACGTGTTGTTGGAGTGTGAGTAAGGTAATATTGATGAAGGGATTCAGGAAAACAGGTTAGCCGAACTTGAGTTCCGGAGGTGGGAAGTAAAGTGCGGCACTCTGAAGAAAGTGTGGGAATGTTGCAGTTCTGAGGTTTATTGCTAGTGTTGCCTGCACACACTTCAGGCAACACAACTACTGAATGAATGTGATTCCTTTTTTATGGGACGGTCGATGTATTATTATTTTTTATTTTTTTTTTTATTAACACATCGGCCGTTTCCCATCAACACAGGATAGGGAACTGTAGTGTAGACGCGCCTCTTGAATTCAGAAGGAGGAAACTTATTCTCAACCCAGTACACAGAGATAACTTCATTAACCACTTGGATCAATGGTATAAGAATTACCAGCCCATTGGCACACAAAAATTTAATGATGATTTAGTTACCACTATTGAGACTGTCCTCACAGATCAAGTGGGCAGGAAAAGGAAACAAAGACCCTCCACTATAAATAACAATAAAAACCAATGTAAATACTATAATGATCCACAGCTGCGCAATCTAACACATGCAGCTGGGAGGATTGGTAAAGCATACCGTGAATGTAGAACTCCAGACCTGCTCAGAACGTTCCAAGCTGCACTTACAATGCAAGGAATAGAAAGCAAGAACTTAGGCAACAGGACTGAGAACAATTTGTTAGTGGATTAAATAGGTCCACCTCTTTAAGTTTGGAAAGGTATAAATAAAATAACCAGGAAAAAGACTGGCAATGTTGCTCATCTCTTTCCTTTTGAAAAAGTAAATGACCTCATAAGTGACTGGTCCAAAACATCCAGGCATGAAAACCTTCCATCTCATATTAGAAAAAATTTAGAGAGTGCTTCTGAAGAAATGTTGAAACTGATTAATTTTATGAGCCAAAATATTGATGAGAGTGATTGCCTCTTCACCGAGTATGAATTAGATAATGCATTAACTAAATGTCGATCAACTGCTCCTGGAGAGGATGGTATAACCTATATTCTCAGAACTCTAAGGCACGTGCCTGATAACCATTTGTTGGCACTGTATAATCTCAGTTACATTGAGGGCGTTCTTCCTACTGCCTGGACCAATAGTCTCATTGTGCCTATCCCTAAGCCCCAACAACCTGATACATTTACACCGATCTCCTTAACTAGTTGTCTTTGTAAAACTTTTGAAAGAATGATACTTAACAGACTGTACTACAGAATCAGACATCAACCTACCTCTATGGGTTCATGAAAGGTAAAAGTGTGCAGAACTGTATTTCCACCTTTCTCACTGCACACACCTCTACTAGTTTTACCACTTTTCTTGATCTAAAATCTGCATTTGATATTGCGAACAGAACCGTTATACTACATGAACTAGCCAAAATGAATATTGGTGGTAGCTTACTCTGCTGGATAATAGGATACCTGTCAAATAGAGTATCCTCTGTCCTTTATCAAGGCTTTAGAAGTGAGTGTAAGAAATATCTTTAGGTAATGCTCTCCTAAATGTTCTACCTGCCTCACCTAAACATATAGCTATAAGCTATGCTGATGACATCATGATACATACAACAGGGCATAAGAAGATGAGCACCATTCTTAATGAAGTTCAAGCAATTTGTAATCGACTAGGCCTCATAATATCTTCCTCTAAAACAAAGATATTAACAAGCAAACGACATTCCCCACCCATCTATTTGCAGGGTGAAATCATTAGCTACGTTAAAACTTACAGATACCTTGGTGTAGATGTACCCTTTAACAAATCCACTATAGCACAACTAAATAAGAAATGCAAAGATAGGGTAAATTCTCTTAAAGCTGTTCTGGCTACAACCACAACTATGGTGCTAAGTGAGAATCTGAAAATGGTGTACATAGCCTATTTTAGGCCTTAATTGATTACTGCTCCCATTTTGATATTAGCTAGAAAAGTTCTCTCCGACCCTTTTTAAGCAAATGAAGCTCTCAGAATTTTTTGGGGGGGGGGGTCCCAATCTAAAAGGGTTCAAAATTGGGGAAGGGATTTGGTTTTCTAGTATCAGTATAGGATTGTTAAGATTAACACTGTATCGGTTTAAAGTTGAGAAATGACCAATCTTCACAATGATTTACCAAGTGCTAGAGTAAATACACCAGTTCTAAATGGTTGGGGAAAACTGAAATTGCATTAATTCTATAACCTGCATGAACTTATCACTGAGGAAAAAAGGAAATTTTTTCACCCCTCCAAAAAATTGTTCATTTAATATCACATCCCTTAAGTCTCTGCCAAAAAGCTCATTGCATAACCCTTTTCCTTAAACACTTTTAAAGCAATGCTCAAAAAAAAATTTTCTCCCCTACTGGAGTAAAAGTTATCACAAGTTAACACTGATGGATCAAAAGGGGTCTTCGGCGGGGCTGCATCTGCTCTTGTTGCCACCTCCCATTAAAACGAAATTTAATTTGTTGATTAGACATAAAATTAAAAACTGGGCTTACACTGAAACTGAATTTTTGCAATCCTAAGGCGCTAAACTAACCTATGACACTGAGCTTGACTCTATCATCATTACTGATTCTATGTCATCATTGAAGGCTCTTGGCTCATATAATGACTCCAATAACATGCTCATTGGAGAAGCCAGGTATAGATACTCAAAAATCAGGGACAAAGGAATTAATGTAGTTGCTATGGATCCTATCACACATTGGATTACTCCTTCATGATAAAGTTGATATGTTAGCCAAGAAGAGTATCCAGAAGGAGAATGTAGAATATGACTTTGGTATAACTGTGTCTAGCATTAGGAATAATGTTAGGAGAGAAGTAAATGATGAAAATGATTGTTATAGGAATGCAGTTAGAAGCCTGAGTAGATCTATAACCCATGATAACATGAACGTAGATAAGTATGTTTATGGAGTAACGTGCAATGTGAACAGACTGATGTTGTAGTGGCCAGGCTTAGGCTTGGTTACAAGTACTTCTGGCAGTTTGGGAGACACACAGATGATGATCAAACTAAATGCAAATTATGTGATCAGGCATATGGTTACTCTCTTGAACACTATGTGCTTAATTGTCCACTCATTGAGGAATACAGAGACAGACAGTATAATAACCTATGTGACATGTCAAGATATCTTATTAATGAAAATAAGATACCAGATATACTAAGCAAATTTCCTAAATTTGCTTGTAACAGATAAGTGAACTATAGATATGTAGACAT
>NC_069430.1:39230981-39275981 GCF_026875155.1 Cherax quadricarinatus
TGCTGGTTATCGTTTATAATCTTGTTCCGTTCCAGGTGCTCCACCACTCTCCTGATAATCTTCTCCATAACTTTGCATACTATACAGGTCAGTGACACTGTTCTGTAGTTTAGTGCCTCTTTTCTGTGTCCTTTTTAAAAAATGGGAACTACATTTGCGGTCTTCCATATCTCAGGTAGTTGCGCAGTTTCAAAGGATGTGTTGAAGATTGTGGTTAATGGCACACACAGTATATCTGCTCCCTCCCTGAGGACCCACGGGGAGATGTTGTCCGGTCCCATTGCCTTTGAGGTATCAAGGTCACTTAGCAGCTTCTTCACCTCCTCCTCAGTTGTGTGTACGTCATCCAACACTTGTTGGTGTATTCCTTGTTGGTGTCCCCCTCTGTCCTGTCTTCCCAGAGTCCTTCCTGTCTCCATTGTGAATATTTCCTTAAATCTCTTGAGCTCCTCACATACCTCTTGATCTTTTCTTATGAGTTCTCCACCTTCTTTCCTCAGCCTGATCACCTGATCTTTGACTGTTGTCTTTCTCCTAATGTGGCTATACAGCAGTGTGTGCATGTGTGTGTGTGTGTGTGTGTGTTGTGTGTGTGTGTGTGTGTGTGTGTGTGTGTGTGTGTGTGTGTGTGTGTGTGTGTGTGTGTGTGTCGCAAGCCAACTTAATAATAAACAGTTAACGAGAACTATCACAAAAATATCAGAAGA
This sequence comes from Cherax quadricarinatus, assembly GCF_026875155.1. Lineage (NCBI taxonomy): Eukaryota > Metazoa > Arthropoda > Malacostraca > Decapoda > Parastacidae > Cherax > Cherax quadricarinatus. The sequence continues at coordinate 39,231,689 of NC_069430.1, forward strand.
CACTGGAACCTGCTCCAGCTGCCGGACTGAGAGAGTCTACTCGTAACTAAAGTTGTAACTGAATCCTCTCCAACAAGACTCACGAAGTCGTGAAAACACGATTGCAAGGAAATCAAGGAACGGGTGGGACTTGAACCCATGGCAAGTGAGTCTTAAAACTCACAAGCCTGTGCGCTAACTACTTGGCAACCTGCAAGTTGGATCAATCTTATTAGAACCAGTTGGTCGAGCGGTTTAGCGCACTGGCCTGTGAGTTTCAAGACTTGCCACACCTTCGGCGTTTTATTTCCTCTCTAACAAACAAGAATGCCATAGCATGTCTAATGATCATCAGAGGAATCATGGGTTGTACCTCAGCACTAGAGGGATCATTGTTTGTACCTCAGCACTAGAGGGATCATTGTTTGTACCTCAGCACTAGAGGAATCATGGGTTGTACCTCAGCACTAGAGGGATCATTGTTTGTACCTCAGCACTAGAGGGATCATTGTTTGTACCTCAGCACTAGAGGGATCATTGTTTGTACCTCAGCACTAGAGGGATCATGGTTTGTACCTCAGCACTAGAGGGATCATTGTTTGTACCTCAGCACTAGAGGGATCATTGTTTGTACCTCAGCACTAGAGGGATCATGGTTTGTACCTCAGCACTAGAGGGATCATTGTTTGTACCTCAGCACTAGAGGGATCATTGTTTGTACCTCAGCACTAGAGGGATCATTGTTTGTACCTCAGCACTAGAGGAATCATGGTTTGTACCTCAGCACTAGAGGGATCATTGTTTGTACCTCAGCACTAGAGGGATCATTGTTTGTACCTCAGCACTAGAATGATCATGGTTTGTACCTCAGCACTAGAATGATCATGGTTTGTACCTCAGCACTAGAGGGATCATGGGTTGTACCTCAGCACTAGAGGGATCATGGGTTGTACCTCAGCACTAGAGGGATCATGGTTTGTACCTCAGCACTAAGGGATCATGGGTTTGTACCTCAGCACTAGAGGGATCATGGTTTGTACCTCAGCACTAGAGGGATCATGGGTTGTACCTCAGCACTAGAGGGATCATGGGTTGTACCTCAGCACTAGAGGGATCATGGTTTGTACCTCAGCACTAGAGGGATCATGGGTTGTACCTCAGCACTAGAGGGATCATGGGTTTGTACCTCAGCACTAGAGGGATCATGGGTTGTACCTCAGCACTAGAGGGATCATGGGTTGTACCTCAGCACTAGAGGGATCATATGTTGTACCTCAGCACTAGAGGATCATGGTTGTACCTCAGCACTAGAGGGATCATGGTTTGTACCCTCAGCACTAGAGGATCATGGTTTGTACCTCAGCACTAGAGGGATCATGGGTTGTACCTCAGCACTAGAGGGATCATGGTTTGTACCTCAGCACTAGAGGGATCATGGGTTGTACCTCAGCACTAGAGGGATCATATGTTGTACCTCAGCACAAGAGGGATCATGGGTTGTACCTCAGCACTAGAGGGATCATGGGTTGTACCTCAGCACTAGAGGGATCATGGTTGTACCTCAGCACTAGAGGGATCATGGTTGTACCTCAGCACTAGAGGATCATGGGTTGTACCTCAGCACTAGAGGGATCATGGGTTGTACCTCAGCACTAGAGGGATCATGGTTTGTACCTCAGCACTAGAGGGATCATGGGTTGCACCTCAGCACTAGAGGGATCATGGGTTGTACCTCAGCACTAGAGGGATCATGGGTTGTACCTCAGCACTAGAGGGATCATGGGTTGTACCTCAGCACTAGAGGGATCATGGGTTGTACCTCAGCACTAGAGGATCATATGGTTGTACCTCAGCACTAGAGGGATCATGGGTTGTACCTCAGCACTAGAGGGATCATGGTTTGTACCTCAGCACTAGAGGGATCATGGTTTGTACCTCAGCACTAGAGGGATCATGGGTTGTACCTCAGCACTAGAGGGATCATGGTTTGTACCTCAGCACTAGACTGATCATGGGTTGTACCTCAGCACTAGAGGGTTCATATGTTGTACCTCAGCACAAGAGGGATCATGGGTTGTACCTCAGCACTAGAGGGATCATGGGTTGTACCTCAGCACTAGAGGGATCATGGGTTGTACCTCAGCACTAGAGGGATCATGGGTTGTACCTCAGCACTAGAGGGATCATGGTTTGTACCTCAGCACTAGAGGGATCATGGGTTGTACCTCAGCACTAGAGGATCATGGTTTGTACCTCAGCACTAGAGGGATCATGGTTGCACCTCAGCACTAGAGGGATCATGGGTTGTACCTCAGCACTAGAGGGATCATGGGTTGTACCTCAGCACTAAGGGATCATGGGTTGTACCTCAGCACTAGAGGGATCATGGGTTGTACCTCAGCACTAGAGGGATCATGGTTGTACCTCAGCACTAGAGGATCATGGGTTGTACCTCAGCACTAGAGGGATCATGGGTTGTACCTCAGCACTAGAGGGATCATGGGTTTGTACCTCAGCACTAGAGAGGATCATGGGTTGTACCTCAGCACTAGAGGGATCATGGGTTGTACCTCAGCACTAGAGGGATCATGGGTTGTACCTCAGCACTAGAGGGATCATGGGTTGTACCTCAGCACTAGAAGGATCATGGTTTGTACCTCAGCACTAGAGGTATCATGGGTTGTACCTCAGCACTAGAGGGATCAATGGTTGTACCTCAGCACTAGAGGGATCATAGGTTGTACCTCAGCACTAGAGGGATCATGGGTTGTACCTCAGCACTAGAGGGATCATGGGTTGTACCTCAGCACTAGAGGGATCATATGTTGTACCTCAGCACTAGAGGGATCATGGGTTGTACCTCAGCACTAGAGGGATCATGGTTGTACCTCAGCACATAGAGGATCATGGGTTGTACCTCAGCACTAGAGGGATCATGGTTTGTACCTCAGCACTAGAGGGATCATTGTTTGTACCTCAGCACTAGAGGGATCATGGGTTGTACCTCAGCACTAGAGGGATCATGGGTTGTACCTCAGCACTAGAGGGATCATGGGTTGTACCTCAGCACTAGAGGGATCATGGGTTGTACCTCAGCACTAGAGGGATCATGGGTTGTACCTCAGCACTAGAGGGATCATGGGTTGTACCTCAGCACTAGAGGGATCATGGGTTGTACCTCAGCACTAGAGGGATCATGGGTTGCACCTCAGCACTAGAGAGATCATGGGTTGTACCTCAGCACTAGAGGGATCATGGGTTGTACCTCAGCACTAGAGGGATCATGGGTTGTACCTCAGCACTAGAGAGATCTGGTTACCACTACAGGTGTATGGTTGGTCTTGTACGTGACGAATAAATTACAGATGTACTCTTCACACGCAACAGATCAGGTACAAATATACTCTGCACAAGCAACAGATAATACTTGCCATCCGAATATTAGCCATGTGTCTCTACACAACGCGATATCTTCCATTAACTCCGCCAAAAGACTGACTTCACGCCTCTAACACTGGTTAGGTCTCACTGATGTACGTAAAAAAAATAAAAGGAGATCCTCATGGCAGATTAACCCAGAAACTACAAGGCAGGAGGAATGGAAGCAGTGTAAGTCATCAAAGATTTTTCCTATGAAAGGAAAATGAAATCCGTGTGTTCTAGAAAATGAAATCCGTGTGTTCTAGGAAATTAAATCGGTGTGTTCTAGGAAATTAAATCCGGGTGTTCTAGGAAAAAGAGCATTTATAGGAAAGTTCTGTGTAGGAATCCTTAGCCGTGTTACCTGTGGTTGGTAATTAAAAGCAAGCTCTGAGACGTATGTCTTACTTCCGAGACGAGTGAGGATAAGACATGTTCCAGAGGAAGATTTCACTGTGAGTGAGACACACAGTAACATTGTCAGAGTTAAAGCCGCTTGTGGAACGCGTATGGTTATTCTCACAGGTATAGAGGTGGTGCAAGTGGTGGTAGTAGTGGTAGTGTTGGTGGTGGTGGTGGTAGTGGTGGTAGTGGTTGTGGTAGTGGTGGTGGTGGAAGTGGTTGTGGTGTTGGTGAAGGTAGTGGGGGATGTTGGTATGGTGGGAGTGATGATGTGGTGGTGGTGGTAGTGTGGTAGTGTTGTGGTAGTGGTGGTGGTGGAAGTGATTGTGGTGTTGGTGAAGGTATGGTGGTGATGTTGGTTGTGGTGGTAGTGGTGATGGTGGTGCAGTGATGGTGGTGGTGGTAGTGGTATTGGGAGTGGTGGGGGTTGTGGGGTTGGTGATGGGAGTGGTGTTGGTAGTTGTGGTGTAGATGGTGGAAGTGGGTTGGTAGTGTGTTGGTGGTGGTAGTGGTGTTAGTGTGTAGTGGTGGTGGTGGTAGAGGTAGTGGTGTTGTTTGGTTTGGGGGTGATAGTGGGGGTAGTAGTGGTATGTTGGTGGTGGTGGTGGTATGCTGGTAGTGGTTGTGGTACTGGTGATGGTGGAAGTGGTTCTGGTGTTGGTGAAGGTAGTGGTGGTGATGTTGTAGTGGTGTAGTGGTGATGGTGGTGGTAGATGGTGGTGGTTAGTGTATTCGTAGTGGTGTATTTTTGGTGTTGGTGATGGTAGTGGTGGTGGTGTTGGTATGGTGGTGTAGATGGTGGTAGTGGTGTTGGTAGAGGTTTGGTGTGATAGTGGTGGTGGTAGAGGTATGGTGGTGCTGTTGTTGGGGGTGGTGATGGTGTTGGTGGTGATAGTAGTTGTGGTGGTGATAGTGGTGGTGTTGTTGTGTGTATGGTGGGGCGGTAGTAGTAGTTTGGTAGTTGTGGTAGTAGGTGTGGTGGTGGGGTGGTGGTGGTGGTGGGTGGTGGTGGTGTTAGTGAGTTAGTAATGGTGTGGAGTTATTATGGTAGTGGTGTTGGTTGGTGTGTGGTGATGGTGGTGATAGTGTTAGTAGTGGTGATAATGGTAATAGTGATGGTGGCGAAGGGTGGTGTTAGTAGTGGTGGTGGTGGTGTTAGTAGCGGTGATGATGGTAAAGTGATGGGTTGGTGAGTTGTACTGGAGGTATTGGTTGTGGTGATAGTGGTGGTGGTGGTAATATGGTGATGGTATGGTTGTAATAGTGGTGGTAGTGGTATAGTGGTGGTAGGTTGTAATAGTGGGTAGTGTAATAGTGTGGTGGTAGTGGTTGTAATAGTGGTGGTGGTAATATGGTGATGGTATGGTTGTAATAGTGGTGGTATGGTAATAGTGGGGGTAGTGGTTGTAATAGTGGTGGTGGGAATAGTGGTGATGGTAGTAGTTGTAATAGTGGTGGTAGTGTAATAGTGGGTGGTAGGGGTTTGTAATAGTGTGGTGGTAATAGGGTGATGGAGTGGTTGTAATAGTGGTGGTAGTGGTAATAGTGGTGATGGTAGTGGTTGAAATTATGGTGGTGGTAATAGTGGTGATGTATAGTTGAAATAGTGGGGGTGGTATGTTGTAATGGGGTGGGGTAGGGGTGTAATAGTGGTGTAGTGGTATGGTATGGTGGTAGTGGTATGGTAGCAGTAGTATGGTTGACACAATTTTTGCTTCACTGATGGTTGCTGTATATTATGATGGTGGAGGCAGGTGCCGCTCTTGTCACTGATTGAAAAAATAAAGCGTATTTATCCGCAGGTGGGAGGTGAGGGAGGTGAGGGAGGTGGGAGGTGAGGGGGGGTGGGGGTGAGGGAGGTGGGGAGGTGGAGTGAGGGGGGTGGGAGGTGAGGCAGGGGGGAGGTGAGGAGGTGAGGAGGTGGGAGGTGAGGGAGGTGGAGGTGAGGGAGGTGGGAGGTGAGGGAGGTGAGGGAGGTGGAGGTGAGGGAGGTGGGAGGTGGGGCAGGGGGGAGGTGAGGGAGGTGGAGGTGAGGGAGGTGGAGGGAGGGAGGGGGAGTGAGGGAGGTGGGAGGTGAGGGAGGTGGGAGGTGAGGGGGTGAGTGAGGGAGGGGGGAGGTGAGGAGTTGGGGGAGTAAAGAGAGTAACGGAGTGGAACACAAATTTATACACTATAATGTTAACAATAACAACCGCTGAACAATTTAAGAAACCATATTGGCCCCATTGATTATATTATTGTTAGTGTTGATGTCACATTATTTTTACAAGACTCTGTTATGCCTTATTAAGTTTTTCTAGCAGCTTAGTTAAAATTTACCATTTCCTGTGTTTACAATTATCAAATATACATATTAAACATTCTATTGTTTTATGCAAAATTTGGTTTAATAGTGAATATTAAACACGAAAAATTTGGGAAAGGGTTATGGGGGAACTCTCTTTCACTGGTCCTTAGTAATTTAAAATCAAAATTTTTTTTAAACCAAACTGTTTAAATTTTTCTTTTCTAGAACTAAGAATACGCAAAAATTTCATTCTTTTAACCTAAAAAACAGTTCCACCAAAAATTTTATTTTTTGGGGTTTAAAACGAAATTACTTCTTTCATTTTTAAAATTTGTGAATCTTAAAAGAATAAAAAAAAAAAATTAAATTTATACAAAAACCAAAAAATAGTCTTAGAAATGTACTATAGAGTTCATCACATGACGTGTTAAATATTTTTTGTTCTGCTTTTTTTCCTGAATCTCTGCTTTTGTACCCGGGTTTTGATGAAAACTTATGGGGATAATTAAATAACGATGATGAAATACTCAAAAATTCATTGACAAAACTTTAAAAAAAAAAAGATTAAAAAAAAATTTAACCTTATAAAAAAAACATGAAGCAAATTTAACCAAGAAAATGTTGGTTCGGGCATAAAAACTCTTATATTTCCCTTTTCTTTAAAAACCCCAAAATCAAATTTTCATTTCAAAATCTAGAGGTTTTTAAGAAAAATTTTTTATGAAAATTACCTCCTCCTCCTCCTCTCCCCCCGCCCCCCCCCCCTCTCCCCCCGTCCCCCCCCTTTCTCCCCCGTCTCCCCTCGTCTCCCCCCGTCTCCCCCCCGCTCCCCCGTCCCCCCCCCTCTCCTCCGTCTCCCCCCCGTCTCCCCCCGTCCCCCCCGACCCCCCCCCCCCCCCCCCAAAAAAAAAAAAAGCTGATGGCTGTGTCTACAAGATTCACTATACCAAATATAATACATTTTATTTTGGACAAAATGGACAAAAATTGCTTAACATTACAGGAACATAAATACAATATTAAAACTGAACAAGAATCTTATGATCTGTATATTCATGTTGAACATTTTAATCCTCTCCATTGACGGGATATAAACTGAGACACTTGTAACATATACTTCAAAATAATTACTGTTACTTACAATATGAATGTAAGTCCAGCGTTTGTATAAATTAGATTCATTCATAATGAATAACATTTGTGAAGATTGCAATCTATGTTGACGGATAAACTCGCCCTTACCTGACATGTCGTCATATCTCGACTAAAGTGTTGAGAACAGCTCACTAACCTAACATGTAACAACCTAATGACATCTCTGCTATATAAGACATCTGTTACTTTATTACTTTTAATATATATATATATATATATATATTAATATATATATATATATATATATATATAAAATAATATATATATATAAAATTTCTGCCGAAAGGGGAACTTGCATCTCGGTTAAATAGCACGCTCATCTTTCCATATAAACAAGTGAAAATTTGTGAGCAATAATTTCGCCAAATCATCTGAACCCAACAAAAAATATATTTCACTGTGTTTGTTTAATATTAAATTATTTAAACAAATCTAAAAATATTTTTGTTGGGTTTAGGGTAAAATAAATTGTTCTTTTATAAAAGGGTTTGTAATTTTCTAAGATTCTTTGGGCAAAAATTAAATTTTTTCATTAACAAAAATGAAAAAAAAAAATCTTTAAACGTTAAAAAATTTTTTTTAGAAAGACTTTTTTTAAATGATTCTTGCTAATTGACCATTTAAAATTCGCACGCATATATATATATATAAAATATATAAAATATATTATATAAATATATAATAAAAAAATATAATATTAAATCGATGGGGGGTTTTGTTTGTTAAGTGGCCTAAACGGCCAAAGGGTTGTCAGTATTAAAAACAATGCGAAAAGTTTTTCTTTTGAGAGGGACACTGTAGCATGGCACCTCCCCTAACCTTCTCTCCCCTCCTCTCCCCCCCCCTTTCCCCCTCTCTCTCTCTCTCCCCCTTCTTTCTCTCTCCCTCTCTTTCCCCCTCCTCTCTCTCTCTCCTCCTTTTTTTTTTTTTTTTTTTTTTTTTACACAGGGTTTTGGGACAAGGTTAGGACCCAAAGCTTTATTGAACAGCATATTACAGGTTAAGGATTTCCCCCAAATTTTTTTGGGGAAGCTAAGAGCTGTTACCTTTCATCAGCTCATTTGAAAGCAAATTTTTTAATTTTTTATGGGAAAATACCAAATACGGGGCAGGATGAAAAATTTGGGGGCCCTCTGTGGGCCAGCATTTTCATTTGAAACAAATGACTTTTTTCTCCCTTGACAAAAACATTATGCTGTAAAGAAGTGTTTCCCTACTGGGGGCCTCCTGGGGATTTTTGAAACTCAATGGGGGGATGTTTTTGGAGAAGGGTACGCCAAAATTTAAGTTGCTGCTTTTTGCCCTCTTGGGGGCTAAAAGCTTTTTCACGCTGTCCCGAAAATGATCCAAATGGGGAAATTTTTACAATATTTGGGCCTTTTACATAACAGTAAAAGGGCCCCCCACATCCCTCCTAAAGTCCCAAGGGTCTGCTGAAATGACGATCTTTTTCCCGGGTGGGGCCAGGCGAGATAGACGTCTTGCTCTGTTCTCTAAATCTGTCAACATCGCAGATGAGAGGGGGGGAGGCAAACCAAGAAAGTGGAAAAACTCAAGTGTGAGCGTACTTTTTCCTCGTCGGATTTTGCAACCCCTACTGTAAAGCAGTGCGAGTAGGGCAAAGGTTAAGCTTCCTGGCTGCCTTTTTGCAAGATTTACCACATGGTTCTTCATGGTTATTTGGAGTCAAATTTCCCCCAAGGATAAAACTTCTTCCCCGGGGCCCAACTCGTCCCATTCATTTTTACTACTGACCACTTTACCACAGGGTGCCTAAACATCATCATTTGCTTTTCCGGGCAAAGTTATTTGCCATCATTTCCCCCAACTGTATAGCTCTCACTGGTGATTGATTACCTTAGAGCAGCGGGCTTTCTTCTTTTGGATAAGTAGTGTAGTGTACTCGTCTGCATATGCATGTGATTCTGGTAGATGAAAAAAAGGGCGTTAAAGTAGACATTCCATAACAGGGACCCACACGTTTCCTGGGGAAAACGCTTCCCCCAATAGGATGCCTTCTGATTCCCTTTTCCATTGGGGACTCACTTAAGATCTACCATGAAGGAATCACTGAGGAGACGCTTTTGAGCCTGAAATTTCCCAGTGCTTGAAGTTTTGTAAGGCCCCCTGGTCCACCCCGGGGTCGAAAGCGCCACAATGTCCAGGCAAACCCAAAAGCTGACTTTGGATTCATCTAGTACTGGTGCCATTAGTGGAAGGTTTAACAACGATAGCAGGAGTAACCTTTCCAAACCCCTTTTGACATCAAAAAGTGTGAGTGGTAGTCAAAAAAATCTTCATTTGCTTGAGATTTTTTTGTTCCGGATTTCCCCAGTGATTGACAGGGGTGACACGGGTCTGTAGTTGCGATTTTGCCTGTCTTTTTTTTGTAAAACGGGATACATTTGCCTTTTTCCGGAGAGGGCTTTACCGTATAGCAGTGCTGAAAATGCGAGTTAGAGGTGCTGCTAGCGGGTCTGCACTCTTCTCAACAATCGGGGCCCTCAATTTGCTGGGCCCCCCCTTTTTTCTTGGTCAAGTGTTTAAGAAGGAAATGCACCTCCTCCCCCTGACAGTTTTGACACAGTTCTTGCAGCTACCAAGGGGGGTCCCTTCGGGATCGGGAATTGCATTTGGTAGCAAATGTTACAAAAAACCCGCCTTCTTTTTGACTACTAGTAGAGGGGGTCCCATCCTGTATTTAGAGGTTGGAATAAGTTCATCGGGCAATAACCTTGTCTGTCCTTGACCAGGACCACCGGTTTTTGGACCCCTCCCCTCCCTGATGCAACTTTCTTTAGTGTCCCCCTCCCTTTGCAATGGCCCACTTTTGAACATCCCCCAATGCCTACAGGTTTGCATGTGCAAGTTCCTGTTATAGGGGGGTAGGGTTCTTATCCCTCCCCATGTTTTGTACTAGCAGTACAGCCTCTCTACAACGAAAGCCAAACCGGGGCTATCTGTAGGCTTTGTCACATATTCCGGGGGGAATGGTTCTTTTTGCAGATTAAGGATGTGTCCAGTAAAGGTTTTCCTTTGGTTGTAAACTCCCCCTGGAGAAGAGCATTCCAGCGTGTGGCGAGTAGAGCAAAGGGCTGGCCAATTCCCTTTTTTTCCCCCATACCGGGGTTGTCGTGTGGACTCCCACCTCGTTTTCTTTTGGGGATCTTAAGTGGGTAAAAACACCTTGTGGCAACATCCAACGTAGCCGGGGGGTTGACAATGACTATGGCCTTCTGCCAATCACTCACTACTGGGGTCAAGGGAGGAGCCAAAGATATGAGTAGGGAAATAACAAAGTTTTTTCATGTCAAACACTGCAAGAAGGTCATCAAAGTCCCTTGTATAAGGTGCTGGTTTAGGTCACCAACAATTATAATATTTGACAGTTGTTTGAGCAAAGGGGGTCAAATTTTCCATTAGGAAATTGATAGGGGCCGCGTGTTTTCCACTGGGGTCTGTACATTGCCCAGCTTAAGAGGTATAATTTTTAACAGAGCTTGAAGAAATCATTTTAAGTGTGTAGGGTGGCAACATCTTGTGGGGATAACACTTTTTGAAGCACACAGCAACCCCACCCCTTCCCCCGCCTTCTCTTCTATCCATGAGGTGTACCACAATTCTTTCAAAATTTCTGGAGTCCGTCATCCCAAAAAAGTTTTTTAACAACAGTATCATGTCGGACGTCGGTGTTCACAAAGCTATGTGGAGTCTCCAAATTAGTAATGAAACCTCAATGTTGGCCGACAGAACTGATAGACTGGCTCCTCATATTTGAGGGTGGGGGGTAGGAATGAAGGGCCCCCCTTGGAGAGGTAGGGTTTTCTAGGCAGCGCCGGGGGTGAGGCCTTGGGGTTGTATGGCCCAACCCCCCGTGGGCTGGGATTTTCCAAAAGCCCTCGTTTGCGGGGAAAACGGTTTAAAGGTGCCTTTTGTTTCAATTCCCTTCCCACGGTCCTCCACCCCCCTTTACCCTTACATGGTCTGCGGGCGTTTGCAGGGGTGTTCGGTGCAGGAAGACCCTGGTCCTAACTGGCCCCGGTTTTCCTCTGGTTGAGAATGTCCTGCTCCTAACTTGTTGTGGAAGCCCCTTTAATTCCCCTCCTCCCCCACGTCCTCTCCCTCCTCTCCCCCCCTCTCATTCTCTTCCCCTCTTCTTTTCCATCTCTCTTGTCCTTCCTCTCACCTTCCTTCCCCTCTCATCCTTTTCTTCCCTACTCCTCTTCCTCTCTCTCTCTCTCTCTCTCTCTCTCTCTCATCTCTCTCTCTCTCTTCTCTCTCTCTCTCTTCCTCTCTTTCTCTCTCTCTCTCTCCTCTTCTCTTTTCCCCTCTCTCTCTCTCCTTCCCTCTTCCTCCCCTCTCTCTCTCTCTCTCTCCTCTCTCTCTCTCTCCTTCTCTCCTTTTTCTCCTTCTCCTTCTCTCTCTCTCTTCTCTCCTCTCTCCCCTCTCTCTCTCCCCTTCCTCTCTCTCTCTCTCTTTTTCTCTCTCTTTTTCTCTCCTTCTCTCTCTCCTCTCTCTCTCTCTCCTCTCTCTCTCTCTCTCTCTCTCTCTCTTCCTCTCCCCCTCCTCCTCTCTCCTCTCTTCTCTCTCTTTCTCTCTCTCTCTCCTCTCTCTCTTTCTCTTTTCCTTCTCTCTCTCTCTCCCCTCTCTCTCTCACTCTCTCCTCTCTCTCCCCTCTCTCTCTCTCTCTCTCTCCTCTCTTTCCTCTCTCTCTCCCCTCTCTCTCTCTCTCTTCTCTCTCTCCTCTCTCTCTCTCTCTCTCTCTCCTCTCTCTCTCTCCTCTCTCCTCTCTCTCTCTCTCTCTCTTTTTCTCATGTTCTTTACTTTTTTTTAAATTTATCTATATAATATATTTAGGAATGGGAACGATAATAATAAAAATAATAATAATAATTAATAATTTCAATATTCATAGAAAAACATAAAGCAGGTGTTGACCTGAGCTTAGGTTATACATACACATATACATACATACATACATATATATATGCAATAAGATCACAGTAAACAGGTGATTTTAGAATATGCAAAACAACCACTGTGAAAGAATAGAGAAGTTCCAAGCGCTTTCGTGACTACTCACATTATCAAGGAACAATGAAAGTAAAGCATCGAAAGGAAGGTATATAAAGGGGTAGGCCACACCTCACTATCAGATCCCACAACAACGAAGCACCTGACGCGAGACAGCAGGCCCGCCGGCCGAACTAGACAGGTCCTTCATACAACCCACCACCAAACTATTCTACCCAAGAAATAAGAAATTTAAAAAATTATTATTTGTCCAATGCATTATTAAATTCTTCACAAATTCTATTAATTATAAATGGATCTAATTTATATAAACCAAAGGAAATATTCATATTATTGTCAAAACTGCTTTTTATGAAACAAGATTCAATTATATTAACCTTCCTTTGATGCTTTACTTTCATTGTTGGTTTAGAAAGACATGTAAGCAAACACTATGACATATTTATTAGAAAACGTTTCGGTCCTGGGACCTTGATCACTTCTAACATACAGAGGTAGAAAGACATTACATATATAGGCGGAGAGTGAGGTGTGACGCACGTGACCTGAGGAATGTCATAAGAACATAAGAATGGAGGAACACTGTGGAAGGCCTACTGGCCCATGCGAGGCCAAGGTTTATACCACTTTCATTATTCCTTGATAAAGTGAGTAGTCACGAAAGCGCTTGGAACTTCTCTATTCTTTCACAGGTTGTTTTGCACATATATAATATATTATATATAATATATAATTATATATTATATATATATATATATAAAATAAAATTTTTATATGTAGTATGTACTCACCTATTTGTACTCACCTTTTTGTGGTTGCAGGGGTCGAATCCTAGCTCCTGGCCCCGCCTCTTCACCGGGTTTGCTACTAGACCCCTTCTCTCCCCGCTCCATGAGCTTAATCAAACCTCGTCTTAAAACGTGTGTATGGTTCCTGCCTCCACTACGTCATTTTTCTAGGCTATTCCACTGCCTTACAACTCTATGACTGAAGAAATACTTCCTACTATCCTCTCTGACTCATTTGTGTCTTCAACTTCCAATTGTGGCCTCTTGTTTCTGTGTCCCCTCCCTGGAACATCCTGTCCTTGTCCACCTTTTCTATTCCACGCAGTATTTTATATGTCGTTATCATGTCTCCCCTGACCCTCCTGTCCTCCCCGTGTCGTCAGGCCGATTTCCCTTAATCTTTTTTCATAGGACATTCCCCTTAGCTCTGGAACTAACCTTGTTGCAAACCTTTGTACTTTCCCCTAGTTTCTTGACGTAATTATCAAATGCGGGTTCCAAACAGGTGCTGCATACTCCAGTATGGGCCTGACATACACGGTGTACAGTGTCTTGAATGATTCCTTACTAAGGTGTCGGAATGCTGTTCTCAGGTTTGCCAGCGCCCATATGCTGCAGCAGTTATCTGATTGATTTTGTGCTTCCGGAGACATGCTCGGTGTTATACTCACCCAAGATCTTTCTCCTTGAGTGAGGTTTGCAGTCTTTGGCCACCTAGCCTATACCTGTCTGTGGTCTTCTGTGCCCTTCCCCTATCTTCAAGACTTTGCATTTTGGCAGGATTAAATTCGAGAAGCCATTTGCTGGACCAGGGTGTCCAGTCTGTCCCAGGTCTCTTTGAAGTCCTGCCCGGGCCTCATCAATTTTAAATTTTCCTCATTAACTTCACATCATCTGCAAACAGGGAACTTCTGAGTCTAACCCTTCCGTCAAGTCGTTCACATATACCAAAAATAGCACTGGTCCTAGGACCGACCCCTGTGGGACCCGCTCGTCACAGGTCCCACTGTGATACATCATTTCGTACCATGACTCGTTGTTGCCTCCCTGTCAGGTATTCCTGATCCATTGCAGTGCCCTTCCTGTTATATGCGCCTGACTCTACTCTGCACTAAAACCTTTTGAGGAAATTGTCAAAAAACCTTCTTCCAGTCCAAAAAATGCAATCAACCCACCCCTCCTCTTTTCTTACTTCTGTTATTTATCATAAAACTTTCCCCGAAGGTTTGTGACACGGATTTCCCTTCCCGTGAATCCTTGGGGTTGGGGCTTTTATACCCTGTTCCGTTCCGGGTGCTCCCCCACCTCCTCCTAAAATCTTCTCCAAAATTTTTTGCATACATACACGTAAATGACACATCTATATTTAGTGCCTTTTTCGTCCCTTTTTTGAAAAGGGGAACTACTTTTGCCGTCTTCCATACCCGGGTATTGCCCAGTTTCCAGGGATTTTGAAGTTTGTGGTAAGGGGTACGCACAACATATCTGGTGTTGTGTGTGTGTGTTGTGTGTGTGTTGTGTGTGTGTGTGTGTGTATGTATCCCCTAAAAATAAGTAATCACCCTTTCACCCCTTTCATTCTTTCCCCTTTTCCTCCCCCCCCCCCCTCCCCATCCAATTCTCCACCCCCAACAACTCCCCCCCAACCTTCTGTTTGACAGTGACGTACTGCTTCTTATCTTTTTTTTTCCACATTAAACTCTGAAAACCGGATCCCCCCTTGGGCGTTCTTTAAAGTTGGGTTTAATAAAAGAATCCGCGATAGGGAGTGTTTGACTCATTTTAAATGCGTCTTGTCCCCCGGGGATTAATGCAAGCCCCCCGGAAGGTTTGGGATAAGAGGGAGGGGGGGTGAAGGAGGAGAGGGAAAAAGGAAGAACGAGGGGAAGGGGTGAAGGCAACCTTAATTTTGTAGTAATATATATATATAAATAAAAATATATATATATATATATATATATAAAATTTATATATATAAAATTAATATATATATATATTTTATATATACCCCGTTACTAAACCGTCCCAATTAGACAGGAACGATGTTATAAAATCACGGGCTAGAAATCTTTTTTAGTTTTAGTTTTTTTGCCTGCGATCCCGCAGTGTCTTTCGCACCCCTATCCCCCCTGGCACGGGGAAGCAAAAAAATATTGAGCACAAAAGGCCTATAACTAGGCTCCTCAAGAATTGGATAACCGCCGTTGTACGAAGTTACTCGGGGTCAACTTCGTTACTGGGTTCTACTACGACCCTCCAAGTTAACTCCTGTCTTTGTTCCTCAATGGCCCCCATAACTTTCCCGTCTAAACTTCCTCCACGGTCTCCCGAAAACCTCCGGGCTTATCCTCCGTCACAGCCTCCCGGGACCTCCACTTTTCTTCCAGCACGGCCTCCAGTGGACCTCCAGTCTTATCCTCCCCCACACCTTCAGTGAACCCCCCGTCTTTTCTCCTCCTCGGCCCCCAGTGAACCTCCAATCTTTTTCCTCCGGCCTCCATGAATCCCCATCTTATTTTCCCCACGCCTCAGTAAACCCCCGTCTATCCTCCCCCACGGCCTCCATGAACTCCAGTCTAATCTTCCTCCAGGGCCCTCCAGGAATTTTGGCACAAAAAAGTAAATTTTATAGAACCAGGAAATTCAGCGTAGCTGCAGCACTCCACTCCCCCTTTTTGTCTGCACTAAGGCGCGCTTCCGAAGGCAACGGGTGAGTACCTGGAGGGTGGTTCGGGGGGGTCATCCCCCCCGGGGATGGGGTCCATGACCGGGCCCAAACACAGAAAAAGTGCGAAAGGGGACACGACCTGCACGAAAATTTTCACAGGGACGACGTTGACCATCATTAAAAAGCTTAACGGGGCGAAGAAACTTGACGATAAACGTCTTCTTCTTGACGGTTTGCGTCTTCACTTCCCCTCCTGAGAAAAACCCACCCAAAAGGGGAAACGAAAGAGACGTTAAAAATTTCGCGACTAGGGAAGTTAAACTTACGACAATTTTTTCAGAAATTCCCGCATTTGGCGGAATTTCCCGACAAATGCCCTTTCATTTTTTTTTTTTTTTGGGGGGGGGGAAGGGGGGAACTTCTAACGGTAAAAACTAAATTTTACGACGTTTTACTCTTTTTAAAAGATGAGGATACTTTAATAAAATTTTCTTCATCACAATATTGGTGGGGAAAACAGAAAAAAAAATTAAGATCCGTTAAATTTCAATTTTCTACGATTATTGGTTTTTGGCGGGAAAGAAAGACAGCTTTAGAGTACTTTCCCCCTCAAATTTCCCTTTTTCCATAATCTTTTGCGCGAAACAGCAGCATTCCCGCCAAATTACCCTCCCCACGAATTTTCGGCAGAAAAAGCGTATTCCCGCCAAAATTCCCTTCCCCACGAACCCGGGGGGAAAGACAGTATTTCTCCCAGATTGTCCCTTCCCACTAGGTTTTGGCGAAAGAGCCGTATTCCCGCCAAAAGCCCCTTCCCACAATTTTTCGGGGGAAAGGCGTTTTCCCCGCCGACGGCTCTCATACGCACAGTTAGGGGGGAAGTCCCAAAGGGCCCGGCAGCTTGTAAAACTGAAATAACCGGGAAAAAGGGGCAGCTGGGTTTCCCCTCCCCCCCCGGAAAGAGGGAGCTGACTTCTCTCCCCCCCCCGGTAAGAGAGGCACTGAGGCTTCCCCCCCCCCGGGGGTAAGAGGGGCGCGGGGTTTCCCCCCCCCCGGTAAGAGGCAGCTGAGGTTTTCCTCCCCTCCCGGAAGACAGCAGCTGACTTCCCTCCTCCCGGTAAGACAGGCAGCGAGGCTTCCTCTCCCCCCGGTAAACGGGCAGCTGGGGCTTCCTCTCCTCCCTAAGACGGGCGCGGGGCTTCCTCCCCCCCGTGAGAGGCACCCTGGGGCTTCCTCCCCCCCCCCCCCCCCCCCCCTTTTACCTCACCTAAAATCGAAACACTTGAGCACTTCTCTGAATACTGCCAGAAAAAACAATAATTGAAGACTGTTAAAGATAAATATTTTGGAATTCCCCAAAAGAACATAAAAAAGAATTTTCTGTCCCTCATATATTTAAAAAAAAAAAAATGACTTTTTTTCTATTTTTTTTCTTTCTTTTCATGGTTTTACACCCCACCAAAAAAAAAAAAAAAAAAAATATTTCTGTCTTCGATATTTTTTGAATTATTAAAAAAATTTTGCGTAAATTTACTCAAAAATTTTAAAGTTTAAG
This sequence comes from Cherax quadricarinatus, assembly GCF_026875155.1. NCBI lineage: Eukaryota > Metazoa > Arthropoda > Malacostraca > Decapoda > Parastacidae > Cherax > Cherax quadricarinatus. The sequence goes on from NC_069430.1 coordinate 39,248,977, forward strand.
GGGAAATTACTCCTGAAATTTATCCAAGGTTTTTCGTCACTGTTGTCAAAAAATTTTTTTTCGCTCCCTTCGAAAGTATATCGTATTTTTTTTGTTGTAATTATTATTATTTTTTTATTATTATTATTATTATTATTATTATTAAAATTTATTATTATTATATTTTTACTTATTATTTTTTTTTGAGGCATATACCCCCTAAGGTAAGACAAACCGGGGGATCTTAGACTTTTCAATTATTTTTGTGACCAGACGCACTCAAACACGAAGAACCTGGAAATGTAAGTTTCCAGGCACTTGAAAAAAGGGAAGACCTTCCGGCAAAAGGGTGCAACACTATTACAACCCAGGGAAATTTAAAGGCTTGTTATCCGGGTGTAAAGGGAGCAAAAACAAAAACAGCAGAGAAAAATTTTTATTTATATTATCCTTCACCAAGTAAAAACAGAATATTAACTATATACCTTTTTACAGCAGTGGGAAGTGCATTCCGGTAGCAAGGCAAATAGAAGCCCAAAAAGAAGCAGACTGGCTTCAAACCCCTTAGAATGGGGAAAAAACAAGGGGAGACAGGTGAGGGTACCCACAACACTTCTGCACTGCCAAAACCTCTCTATCGGCTGGAAACCCGGGTATGATTAACGATGGGGGGCCCCTCACAACCCTTTGACCGGTTCGCTGGGTTTGGGGGGGTTAAAAAGCCGGAATAAAGGTTTAACTCTTTGCATCCACAACTGGTTGCATAATGTTTAAAACTATATGACGCCCCGGGACGGTGAAAAATCTTTTAAACCAAAAAAAATTTCCCTTTTATGATTTGTCGTCATTGTTAAGTTCGTCGTCGCAATTATATAATATAATAAATATAATATATAATTATATATATATAAATAATAATATTTTATATATATATATAATATATAAATTAAAAATATATATTTGTGGTGTTGTGTGTGTGTGTCGGCCAATATGTAAAATATCAATTAGCAAGAACTCTTTAAAAAATTTAAATCCTTTCTGAAATTTTCTTTATAAGTTTAAAGATATATTTTTTTCTTAAAATTAAAGTAAAAATTTTTAATTTTTTCCCCAAAAGAAACTTAGAAAAAATTACCTAACCTTTTAAATTTTAACAAAAGAAATTTTTTTTAAAACCTAACCCATAAAAATTTTAAATACGTTACAATAATTAGACAAAAAAACACAATCAAAAATTTTTTTTTTTCGTTTTCAGAATATTTTGGCGAAATTATTGCATACACAAATTTTCACTTGTCTTATGGCAGAGAAAAGTTGCTATTTAAAACCAAAATCGCAAATTTTTTAAAACCCATTCGGCACGACTATATATATATTATAATATAAAAAATATATATATATATAAATAATATAATATTAAAATTTCAAAACAACCACTCTGAAAAAAAAGAAAATCCAAGCGCTTTCGTGACTACTCACATTATCAAGGAAAATATTCCTTTAAAATTTTAGTAGTCACGAAAAACGCTTGGAAATTCTCTATTTTTTCAGAGTGGTTGTTTTGCATATTCTGAAATCACCTGTTTACTGTGATCTTATTGCATAATATATATATATATATATATATATATATAATATATATATATATATATTATATATATATATATATATATACATATATATAACCATTCATCTACAAACTACTTACATTGTCAAGGAACTATAGTTCCTTGACAATGTGAGTAGTCACGAAAGCGCTTGGAATTTCAGTACTCTTTCACAGTGGTTGTTTTGCATATTTTAAAATCACCTGTTTACTGTGATCTTATTGCATATATATATATATATTATATATATAATATATATATATATATATATATATATATATATATATATATATATATATAATATATTTCAACAAGTCGGCCGTCTCCCACTGAGCCAGGGTGACCCAAAAAGAAAGAAAATCCACAAACTGAAAATACTTTCATCATTTAACACCTTCACCTCACTCATACTTAATCACTGTCTTTGCAGAGGCGCTCGGTTACAACAGTTTAGAAGCATATATAAATATATAAAACATACCCCTCCATATATATAATATATATATATATATATATAATATATATATATATATATATATATATATATATATATATATATATAAATATATATATGATATATATATATATAAATATATATATATATATATATATATAAATATATATATATATATATATATATATATAATATAAAAATATATATATAAAAATATATATATATATATATATATATATATATATAATATATATATATATATATATTCATATACATGTTTGTGTGTACTGTACATATAAACTCTCGTGTGTGGCATTATACATTTATATATGCAAAACATTAACCTTTTCATCTTTTTTAAGCAATGAAACACCACACAAACTGTGTACAAGTTAATTTACTCCTTGAAAAGGCAGCCTTTTGTTGCTGGACTAAACAGCTGAGGAGACTTGAAGGTCTGATGAATTTTGTATACTACCTCTTCTGATGAATTTATTAAGTAAAAGCCTTTTTGAGGTGGCATAATATAGTCGAAATTAATATTTGAAGGCAGGTATTGCAGCACTGTCAGCACCATGAAAATGTACACAAAGTCTGAAACAAAACTATGATATATTCAAGGCGGAACAATACTGGTTGAAATTACTCTCTGAAAGTGATAGAACATTACAAACGCAATACTCTGTGGCCTGAATCACCGCCCAGTGACACAGCGCACCAATATTATCCATTAAAAAACATATGTTATGCAAACGACGTGATGATATTTATCAGTGTGAATGGTTGTTGACTGGGCGATCAACAAGTGAACGAGGGTGTGCGTCACTGTTTGTGCCAGGTCGCTGTCATCAACATTGATGTCTCTCTCCCGGTGGTGGTGGTGGTGGTGGTTAATGGCTATTAACTGTGATGGGTCATCCGTATGACATTGTTGTCAGTGACGGTGTGTGTGTGTGTGTTTTGTGTTTTAAGTGAATTAGCCGCTGGTTCACTGTACCGAGGCACCACTGTATTGGTTTACGATATTATGTGCGTTAATTTTATAATTGTCTGGTATATTGTATATGTGTGACTATCGATATTCATTCACTCTCTCTCTCTTTCCACACACACACACGCATATATATATATATATATATATATATATATATATATATATATATTTTATATATATATATATATATATATATATATATATATATATATATATATATATATATATATATATATATATGTCGTGCCGAATATGTAAAACTGGTCAATTAGCAAGAACTCATTTAAAATTAAATCCTTTGTGAAATTTTCTCTTATACGTTTAAAGATATATTTTTTTCATTAATGTTAACGTAAAAAAATTTAATTTTGCACCAAAAGAATCTTAGAAAACTTACCTAACCTTATTATAACAAGAGCAATTTATTTTAGCCTAACCCAACTAAATATATTTTAAATACGTTTACAATAATTTAGTTCTAAACAAACACAATCAAATGTATTTTTTTCGTTAGGTTCAGAATGATTTTGGCGAAATTATTGCATACACAAATTTTCACTTGTCCTATATGGCAAGATGAGCGTTGCTATTTAAGCCAAGATCGCAAGTTCTGCCTATTCGGCACGACATATATATATATTATATATATATATATATATATATAATATATATATATATATATATATATATATATGCAGAGAATATGTATATATTATGCAGAAATCGGAGTGTGGAAATTAGGAGAAGGTGTGGAGTTACTAAAAGTATTAGAGGGCTGAAGAGTGGTTATTAAGTTTTGGTCATTTAGAGAGAATGGATCAAAGTAGAATGACTTGGAGAGCGTATAAGACTGTAGGGGAAGGAAGGCGGGGTGGACTTCCAGCAAGCAAGCGTGAGCGTGTTAGGAATGAATGGAGACGAATGATTTTTGGGATCTGACGAGCTGTTGGAGTGTAAGTAGGATAATATTTAATGAAGGGATTTGGGGAACCCGGTTATTTTTATATAGCTGGACTTGAGTACTGGAAATGGGAAGTACAATGCCTGCACTTTGAAGGAGGGGTTTGGGATATTGGCAGTTTGGAGGGATATATTATATATGCTTCTAAACTGTTGTATCTGGGCGCCTCTGAAAAGACAGTGATTATGTGTAATGAGGTGAAAGTATTGAATGATGAAAGTATTTCCTTTTAGGGGATTTTCTTTTTGGGTCACCCTGCCTCGGTAGGAGACGGCCGACTTTTCAGCCAGAGATCAATGTTTGTGTATATTTCGCCTGCTTTTGCGAATTCCTTGCATTGTTAATATCTCTAGTAAGGCTGATGCATGCAGGGGATGAGATGAAAAGCTGTAAGCCTTCTCCCTGAAAGTTGGCTGCCTTGGATCAAAGTCTAGCGCAAGCTGGACTCCAAGGTATTGGTCCAGTGTGGGTAGATTGGTAAAGCACTGCGTACCTTGCTCCAAGGTTCGTAGGTTCGAGTCTCCTTCAGCCAGAGATCAGTGTTTGTGTATATTTCGCCTGCTCTTGCGAATTCCTTGCATATATATATATATATATATATATATATATATATATATAATATATATATATATATATATAATATATGCAAAATAACCACGGGAGGAGTAGAATGATAGCTCTAGGCCTTTCGTGTTACAATCAACACATCATCAGGAGCTTGCAAAATTGCAGAAAAGAGGAGGATGTCCAAACAACTACGTTCCCAAGGGACGTCTTCAGTGGAGTAAGTTAGTGAGGGAGGAGGAGAGAGAGAGAGTGAGAAGGGTACAGAAAGTGCCCCTAACCATACCAGTGCCCATAGCCAGAGGGATGAATATTATAGTATTATAAAAATAAATCCCACAAGCATTGATATTGTAATGGCTTAAACGAAATTAACGTGGCAATAATAAAAAATTCGGTCATATTATGCTATGACTCTATAACTTAACATATATAAATATATTGTCAGTAGCTCGATCGCTATCGCACTCAGGTCGCACACTGACGTCCGGGGTTCGAATCTCCTACGGTACGGCTGGAAAACATTAAGGATGTTTCCATAAGACACTTGCTATCCCTGTCCCTGTTCACCCATCAGTTCCAAGTAGGTACCTGGGTGTTAGTCGACTGGTGTGGGTCGCATCCTGGGGCAAAACTGACCTAATTTGCGCGAAATGCTCAGCATAACAAGCGGCTTTCTATATAGTAGTATGTCATTAATGTCAGCTAGGACTGTATACCTTGTACATATACTTGTAATAAATATATTATTATTATTATTATTATTATTATTATTATTATTATTATTATTATTATTATTATTACATAGAAGTCACTGGCAATTATGGGGTAGCCAACCACGAGAAAGCGTGTCTATTTAAAGGGGACGAGAAAATGGTAACATTTAAAGGGGAGACTTTTAAAAGTTAAGTAAAGGAAATGGGGCTCATTAAAATAAACTCATTTAAAGAGGGAAGCATTTGTAATAACAAAGAAGACGTCCACAGTTATTCAACCCACATAATTCTGAGGAAAACTCTGGTTCAACCTTCAGAAACTGCAGGAAAAATAGACCCTAATTCCTCGGTGTGGTACTACATTTAAGACAGTCTAGTGCATTCGTATATGAGCCCAATTTTAGACTGTGTACTGTTGCCTCGACTAAAAACTCATCTAATTTGATCAACCCGTCGCTGATATTGTATAATGAATGCTAATTATGGTTGTAATTGCCGATTCTACAATATTCCTTTCAAGTCAAGAGGAACAAGAGAAGATGACTCTTGCTTCCCTCCAATTTGCCGGATTATTACAAGCTGTAATATGGTTGAAAATTGCGTTCTACTCCTGTACTATACATATCGAATAACGGTGTTGGGAAATACTCATTTCTAATGGTTTTCCCGTTTTTCCCAAATAGGAGAGACTGCAACCGTTGCAACCAACTCTGTAGACACCACCAACACGTTGTTGGCGTGAATTCTTTATCAGATGCTTCTAACAGTCCGTGAATTTTTAAATACTACTTGTGTATTAAATCTTGTAAGAGCATTCGGCAGGATAAATAAATTCTTGTTGTATGGGAGGACTAGCACATTCTTGGTCTGAGGTGTTATCCTAGGTTCTGTTCTATAATAAGTTTTCTTAGCTGCCAGTAAGGTAGATTCCATAAACACCTTAGGTAGGATACCGCAGTTTCATGCCAATGTCAAATATTTTCCAAATTTTTTCATCTAGGAACTCCGGACTGCATATTCTATAGGCTCTCAGAAACAGTAAGAAATACACTCCTTTTAACTCTAGTCTCATGGTTGGAATAGTAGTGAATGTATGAGCACACATTGGTGGCCTTCCTATTTGCTGCAAACTTTCTGTCAACTCGGTGTATCAACAGATCTAAGAATGGAAGTTAAGATAAGATAAGATTTCGTTCGGATTTTTAACCCCGGAGGGTTAGCCACCCAGGATAACCCAAGAAAGTCAGTGCGTCATCGAGGACTGTCTAACTTATTTCCATTGGGGTCCTTAATCTTGTCCCCCAGGATGCGACCCACACCAGTCGACTAACACCCAGGTACCTATTTGCTGCTAGGTGAACAGGACAACAGGTGTAAGGAAACGTGTCGAAATGTTTCCACCCGCCGGGAATCGAACCCGGGCCTTCCGTGTGTGAGGCGGGAGCTTTAGCCACCAGGTCACCAGGCCACGGGACTGAAGCGTTAAGTCTTGGTAAAAAATATATCAAGGGCCATATCATTTGACCAAAGACACAAGATGTGATCCACATATCTGAACCATTTAGCTCTACATGGCAGGATATCTTTCAACAATCTAATCTCGAAAAATTCCACATACAGATTGCTCAATAAAGGGGACAACGGATTACCCATAGCCATTCCCTGTTTTTGAGCACAGTATTTTCCCTTACACTCAAACATGCAGTCTACTACACACAGCTTAATCAATTCAATAACGGTATTTTTTATCAAAAGGTAAAGAAAACTCATCTAATTCTTCTTCCAAATAAGCTAGCAAGTCGAGAACAGGGACTCTCGTGAACAACGGAGTGACATCAAAACTAACAAGTGTAAAATCATTAGACGTTGATATTTTGCAGTTTGTCGATGAGATCAACATTGTTTTTTCAAGTGGGCATCATAAATGTTGCCAAGCAAAGGAGTTAATATTTTTACCAACCATTTTGACAAGGCATATGATGCTGATCCTACAGAACTAATAACAGGTCTGGCTGGAAAACCTGGCTTGTGGGTATTAATCAAACTGTACATGTAAGGAAGTGTCACAGATCTCGCCGATAACTGTTTAATTAATTCCTAATTACCTCTCAGTAAGGTTCTGTTGTTTATTAAACTTTCTATTAACCTGGTCCAGTGGGTTCTTATTAAGGAGTACATAAGTATCCTTGTCTTCTAATAATGTGTTCATTTTTCCGCTGTAATCTACCTTGTCCATAACAACCATCACATTTGCTTTGTCAGCTTTCGTAAGGTAAAGTCTAAGATCTTTCTTTATATCATGGTACGACTCAATAAATTTTTGAGGTCTGAGCAAAGCTCCATATACCATGCCTTTGCAGATGCTGAACGTTGCAGGGGATAGGTCCCCTTGTTTTTCCAGACTGCAAAGAGATTTAGTAAGGTGAGCATAATTAGTGTCCCCACTAGTAGGCGCGAAACTTAACCCATATCCCAGTGCTGTCTGCTGGTCACGAGTAAGTTCAACACTCGACAGGATGATAGCGAACTCTGGGTTAGCATGTTAAGACCAGCCGCTTTGTGCTATGAGATTGTTTAGTTTCCTAGCATGTAAACGTTCCGTTTCTCGTTTCATCATTCTCAATCCCCTGTATATGTAATCTAGTAAATAATCTTGCCACTCAGGTGGTACCATGTTGAAAAACTTTTGTTTGGCTTTCATAACTTCAATAAATAATATATTCCTTTCGTGTTTAAGCGGATCAACAATCTTAGTAATCACTAACCTGTGGAGTTGATCAAACGGGGTCGACGACGGATTAACTAACCTGTTTTGTAGAAGCGATTTCGGTAATACCTGTTCACTGAAGCACTGTCGTAAAAATAGTAAATTAAAAACGCTTTGTGGGCCTTAAGAAGTAAAGATTTGTAAAACAGGGAATAGCTATGAGTAATCCGTTGTCCCCTTTACTGAGCAATCTGTAAATGGAATTCTTCAAGGCTAGACTGTTGAAAGATATCCTGCCATGTAGAGCTAAATGGTTCAGATATGTGGATCCCGTCTATTAAATTCACCGTGGAGAAAGAGGTGGACTGTAAACTTCCATTCTTAGATCTGTTGATACACCGAGTTGACAGAAAGTTTGCAGCAAATAGGAAGGCCACCAATGTGTGCTCATACATTCACTACTATTCCAACCATGAGACTAGAGTTAAAAGGAGTATATTTCTTACTGTTTCTGAGAGCCTATAGAATATGCAGTCCGGAGTTCCTAGATGAAAAAATTTGAAAATATTTGACATTGGCATGAAACTGAGGTATCCTACCTAAGGTGTTTATGGAATCTACCTTACTGGCAGCTAAGAAAACTTATTCTAGAACAGAACCTAGGATAACACCTCAGACCAAGAATGTGCTAGTCCTCCCATACAACTAGAAATTATCTATCCTGCCGAATGCTCTTAGAAGATTTAATACACAAGTAGTATTTAAAAATTCACGGACTGTTAGAAGCATCTGATAAAGAATTCACGCCAACAACGTGTTGGTGGTGTCTACAGAGTTGGTTGCAACGGTTGCAGTCTCTCCTATTTGGGAAAAACGGGAAAACCATTAGAAATGAGAATTTCCCAACACCGTTATTCGATATGTATAGTACAGGAGTAGAACGCGATTTTCAACCATATTACAGCTTGTCATAATCCGGCAAATTGGAGGGAAGCAAGAGTCATCTTCTCTTGTTCCTCTTGACTTGAAAGGAATATTGTAGAATCGGCAATTATAACCATAATTAGCATTCATTATACAATATCAGCGACGGGTTGATCAAATTAGATGAGTTTTTAGTTGAGGCAATAGTACACAGTCTAAAATTGGGCTCATATACGAATGCATTAGACTGTCTTAAATGTAGTACCACACCGAGGAATTAGGGTCTATTTTTCCTGCAGTTTCTGAAGGTTGAACCAGAGTTTTCCTCAGAATTATGTGGGTTGAATAACTGTGGACGTCTTCCTTGTTATTACAAATGCTTCCCTCTTTAAATGAGTTTATTTTAATGAGCCCCATTTCCTTTACTTAACTTTTAGAAGTCTCCCCTTTAAATGTTACCATTTTCTCGTCCCCTTTAAATGGACACGCTTTCTCGTGGTTGGCTACCCCATAAATGCCAGTGACTTCTATATCACTGACACTATATTTATGTATATAAAGTTACTCATATCATAGCAAAATATGAACGAATTTAATTACTATTGCCACGTTAATTTCGTTTAGGCTGTTACAATATCAGTGCTTGTGGGATGTTTTTTCTAATGCTATAATATTCATCCCTCTGGCTATGGGCATTGTTATGCCAAGGGGCACTTCCTGTACCCTTCTCTCTCTCCCTCTCTCTCTCCTTCCTTCATTCATTCTCTCCAGTGAAGATGTCTTTTGGGAATGTACTTGGTTGGACGTTCTCCTCTTATTTTGCAAATTTGCAAGCTCCTGTTGATGTGTTGCTTGCGGCACGAAAGGCCTAGAGCTATCATTCCACTCCCCCCCGTGGTTGTTTTTTGTTTTGCATTCCTGTATCGCTTGGTTTTGCAATATTTGTATATATATATATATATATATATATATATATATTATATATATATATATATATATATATATATATATATATATTATATATAAACACTGATCTGTGGCTGAAGGAGACTCGAACCTACGAACCTTAGGACAAGGTACGCAGTGCTTTACCAATCTACCCACACTGGACAATACCTTGGCGTGTAGCTTGCGCTACACGTTTGATCCAAGGCAGCCAGCTTACAGCTTTTCATCTCATCCCCTGCATGCATCAGCCTTACTAGAGATTTGAACAATGCAAGGAATTCGCGAGAGCAGGCGAAATATACACAAACACAAGGTATTGTCCAGTGTGGGTAGATTGGTAAAGCACTGCGTACCTTGTCTTAAGGTTCGTAGGTTCGAGTCTCCTTCAGCCAGAGATCAGTGTTTGTGTATATTTCGCTGCTCTATATATATATTATATATATATATATATATATATATATATTATATATATATAATATATATATATATATATATATAATATTATATATATTAACAACAAACCGGCCGTATCCCACCAAGGCGGGGTGGCCCAAAAAGAAAAACGAAAGTTTCTCTTTTTAAATTTAGTAATTTATATGGGAGAAGGGGTTACTACCCTTGCTCCCGGCATTTTAGTCGCCTCTTACAACACGCATGGTTTACGGAGGAAGAATTCTGTTCCACTTCCCCATGGAGATAAGAGGAAATAAACAAGAACAAGAACTACAAAGAAAATAGAAGAAAACCCAGAGGAGTGTGTATATATACATATATATGCTTGTACATGTATGTGTAGTGTGACCTAAGTGTAAGTAGAAGTAGCAAGACGTACCTGAAATCTTGCATGTTTATGAGACAGAAAAAAGGACACCAGCAATCCTACGGATATATATATATATATATATATATAATATAATATATATATATATATATATATATATATATATATATATATATATATATATATATAGCCGAGGACTCGAACCCATGTCGTTTTGGCCCGCCTCATGGTGAGCGAAAATCATATTACGCTCTCACCCACAGGAACACCCAATCCTACAAGAATCACACACCCAGCAGTGCTAGGTGTTTTACCATGATCCGAGGACATACGATGGTGTGAGTGCCTCATAGCTAATTTCATTCCGAAGAATTGAGACACTTATGCAACATATGGGAATCTTTATTGAAGAAACGTTTCGCCACTCAGTGGCTTCATCAGTCTTATACAAAGCAGGAAGGTATAAAGAGAGGAGGAGTTTGAGGTAATCAGTCCCTCAGCCTGGAGTCGATGTGTTCAGTCCATCAATCTTGTAGAAAGTACGGCACAGGGCCGTAGATGTGGCTTATATACTGTAGTCAGGTGAGGCGAAGCAGGAGGAGGTGGAGTCACAGTGGTACCATCCACTAGTCTAAGTAGGTCTTCGTCCAAAGACTGGACAAGTGTTGAAGAATTCTTTTTATTGACTCCAGGCTGAGGGACTGATTACCTCAAACTCCTCCTCTCCTTATGCCTTCCTGCTTTATATAAGACTGATGAAGGCACTGTGTGGCGAAACGTTTCTTCAGTAAAGATTCCCATATGTTGCATAAGTGTCTCAATTCTTCAACTTGTCGGTTTTCAAAACCATTCAACAAATGATTTCATTCCATTCCCCGTTTGGTGTACTAGCCTCCACAAGCAGTATATATATCAGTGTAACCACGAACGAGTGGTATTCAATCAATAACCACACTGCGACTAGCCGAATCACGGTAAAGCACCTAGCTCTGCCTGGCGCATGATTCTTGTAGGATTTGCTGGTCCTGTGGGCTAGATCATCATGTGATTTTCGCTCACCATTAAGCGGGCAAAAATGACATGCGTTCGAGTCCTCGGCTAGTCGCAATGTTGTTATTGGTTAAATACCATTCATTCAATGTTACAATAATATATGTATGTATATATATATATGTTGGATTATGTATTGGTAGATAAAAGACTGTTGAGTAGACTTCAGGCTGTACATGTTTATAGAGGGGCCACAGATATATCAGATCACTTTCTAGTTGTAGCTACACTGAGAGTAAAAGGTAGATGGGATACAAGGAGAATAGAAGCATCAGGGAAGAGAGAGGTGAAGGTTTATAAACTAAAAGAGGAGGCAGTTAGGGTAAGATATAAAAAGCTATTGGAGGATAGATGGGCTAATGAGAGCATAGGCAATGGGGTCGAAGAGGTACGGGGTAGGTTTAAAAATGTAGTGTTAGAGTGTTCAGCAGAAGTTTGTGGTTACAGGAAGTGGGTGCAGGAGGGAAGAGGAGCGATTGTGGAATGATGATGTAAGAGAGTAGTAAGGGAGAAAAAGTTAGCATATGAGAAGTTTTTACAAAGTAGAAGTGATGCAAGGAGGGAAGAGTATATGGAGAAAAAGAGAGAGGTTAAGAGAGTGGTGAAGCAATGTAAAAAGATAGCAAATGAGAGAGTGGGTGAGATGTTATCAACAAATTTTGTTGAAAATAAGAAAAAGTTTTGGAGTGAGATTAACAAGTTAAGAAAGCCTAGAGAACAAATGGATTTGTCAGTTAAAAATAGGAGAGGAGAGTTATTAAATGGAGAGTTAGAGGTATTGGGAAGATGGAGGGAATATTTTGAGGAATTGTTAAATGTTGATGAAGATAGGGAAGCTGTGATTTCGTGTATAGGGCAAGGAGGAATAACATCTTGTAGGAGTGAGGAAGAGCCAGTTGTGAGTGTGGAGGAAGTTCGTGAGGCAGTAGATAAAATGAAAGGGGGTAAGGCAGCCGGGATTGATGGGATAAAGATAGAAATGTTTAAAAGCAGGTGGGGATATAGTTTTGGAGTGGTTGGTGCAATTATTTAATAAATGTATGGAAGAGGGCAAGGTACCTAGGGATTGGCAGAGAGCATGCATAGTTCCTTTGTATAAAAACAAAGGGGATAAAAAGAGAGTGCAAAAATTATAGGGGGATAAGTCTGTTGAGTGTACCTGGTAAAGTGTATGGTAGAGTTATAATTGAAAAAATAAGAGTAAGACGGAGAATAGGATAGCAGATGAACAAGGAGGCTTTAGGAAAGGTAGGGGTGTGTGGACCAGGTGTTTACAGTGAAACATATAAGTGAACAGTATTTAGATAAGGCTAAAGAGGTCTTTGTGGCATTTATGGATTTGGAAAAGGCGTATGACAGGGTGGATAGGGGGTGCAATGTGGCAGATGTTGCAAGTGTATGGTGTAGGAGGTAGGTTACTGAAAGCAGTGAAGAGTTTTTACGAGGATAGTGAGGCTCAAGTTAGAGTATGTAGGAAAGAGGGAAATTTTTTTCCCAGTAAAAGTAGGCCTTAGACAAGGATGTGTGATGTCACCGTGGTTGTTTAATATATTTATAGATGGGGTTTTTAAGAGAAGTAAATGCGAGGGTCTTGGCAAGAGGAGTGGAGTTAAAAGATAAAGAATCACACACAAAGTGGGAGTTGTCACAGCTGCTCTTTGCTGATGACACTGTGCTCTTGGGAGATTCTGAAGAGAAGTTGCAGAGATTGGTGGATGAATTTGGTAGGGTGTGCAAAAGAAGAAAATTAAAGATGAATACAGGAAAGAGTAAGGTTATGAGGATAACAAAAAGATTAGGTGATGAAAGATTGAATATCAGATTGGAGGGAGAGAGTATGGAGGAGGTGAACGTATTCAGATATTTGGGAGTGGACGTGTCAGCGGATGGGTCTATGAAAGATGAGGTGAATCATAGAATTGATGAGGGAAAAGAGTGAGTGGTGCACTTAGGAGTCTGTGGAGACAAAGAACTTTGTCCTTGGAGGCAAAGAGGGGAATGTATGAGAGTATAGTTTTTTCCAACGCTCTTATATGGGTGTGAAGCGTGGGTGATGAATGTTGCAGCGAGGAGAATGCTGGGAGGCAGTGGAGATGTCATGTCTGAGGGCAATGTGTGGTGTGAATATAATGCAGAGAATTCGTAGTTTGGAAGTTAGGAGGAGGTGCGGGATTGCCAAAACTGTTGTCCAGAGGGCTGAGGAAGGGTTGTTGAGGTGGTTCGGACATGTAGAGAGAATGGAGCAAAACAGAATGATTTCAAGAGTGTATCAGTCTGTAGTGGAAGGAAGGCGAGGTAGGGGTCGGCCTAGGAAAGGTTGGAGGGAGGGGGTAAAGGAGGTTTTGTGTGCGAGGGGCTTGGACTTCCAACAGGCATGCGTGAGCGTGTTTGATAGGAGTGAATGGAGACAAATGGTTTTTAATATTTGACGTGCTGTTGGAGTGTGAGCAAAGTAACATTTATGAAGGGATTCAGGGAAACCGGCAGGCCGGACTTGAGTCCTGGAGATGGGAAGTACAGTGCCTGCACTCTGAAGGAGGGGTGTTAATGTTGCAGTTTAAAAACTGTAGTGTAAAGCACCCTTCTGGCAAGACAGTGATGGAGTGAATGATGGTGAAAGTTTTTCTTTTTCGGGCCACCCTGCCTTGGTGGGAATCGGCCAGTGTGATAATAAAATAAAAAATAAAAATATATATATATATTACGGTAAAACTGGTAAGAGTCTCGAACTAAGATTAAAACAACATAAATATAGAATTAGAACTGGACAAGATTCCAATGCTCTATTTATTCATGTGAGAGATTTTAACCATCCAATTGATTTTCAAAAAGTTGAGAAAGTAGTATCAAGCAAGTCCATGGTCGACACGAATATAATTGAATCTTGTTTTATAAAAAGCAGTTTTGACAATAACATTAATATTTCTTTTGGTTTATATAAATTGGAAACATTTATAATTAATAAAATTTGGGAAGAATTTAATGATACATTAGACAGGTAAAATATCTTAATGCTTGGGTAGAGTATCAGTTGTGTTTCACAGAGTCGGGTGTTGTGACGCGACAGTGAGGTGTAGTGTTGCCCTTGTATGCCTTCCTGTTGATGTTTTGTTTTTATAGTACCTTGATAATGTGAGAAGTCACGAATGCGCTTTGAATTTCGCTATTCTCTCACAGTGGTTGTTCCTCATATATATATATATATATATATATATATATATATATATATATATATATATATATATATATATATATATATATATATATATGTCGTGGCGAGTATGTAAAACTGGTCAATTAGCAAGAACTTATTTAAAATTAAGTCCTTTCTAAAATTTTCTCTTATACGCTTAAAGATATATTTTTTCATTAATGTTAATATAAAAAATTTTAATTTTGCTCCAAAAGAATCTTAGAAAACTTACCTAACCTTATTATAATAAGAACAATTTATTTTAGCCTAACCCAACTAAATATATTTTAGATTTGTTTACAGTAATTTAATACTAAACAAACACAATGAAATATATTTTTTTCGTTAGGTTCAGAATGTTTTTGGCGAAATTATTGCATACACAAATTTTCACTTGTCCTTATGGCAAGATGAACGTTGCTATTTAAGCCAAGATCGGAATTTCTGCTTATTCGGCACGACATATATATATATATATAAAATATATATATATATATATATATATATATAATATATTAATATATATTTTAAATATATATATACTTTAATTGCAGATTGGTGGTTAGTAAGTGGAATGACCTGGATGAGGAAATGGTGGAAGCTGAATCAATAATATCGTACCATTGTATCTGTGTAGGAGTGAGAGTGTGAAGGAGGTTTTGAGAGGAAGGACTTGAGCATCCAACAGGTATGTGAGTTAGAGCGGCGTGAGTCAAAACAAATGATTTTTGGGGCATTGACGTGCTGTAGAGATGTTGCTGTGGTGATGTTGGTGAATGGTATTGCTGTGGTGTTGCTATGGTGGTGTTGGTGTGGGGGTATTGCTGCAGTGGTGTTGTTGTAGAGGTGTTGTTGTGGTAGTGTTGATGTGGTAGTGGTGTTGCCGTGATGGTGTTACTGTGGTGGTGTTGCTGTGATGGTGGTGTTGCTGTGGTGGTGGTGGTGTTGCTGTGATGATGGTGTTGATATGGTGGCGGTGTTGCTGTGCCGGTTGTGTTGTTTTGGTGGTGGTGTTTACTTGCTGGATGTGTTGCTGTGGTGTGGTGTTTCTGTAGTGGTGGTGTTGATGTGGTGATGATGTTGCTGTGCTGGTTGTGTTGCTGTGGTGGTGGTGGTGTTACTGTAGTGGTGGTGTTGATGTGGTGGTGGTGTTGCTGTGGTGGTGGTGTTACTGTGTTGGTGTTGCTGTGGTAGTTGTGTTGCTGTGGTGGTGATGTTGTGTGAGGGGGGAGAATAGTAGTTGTACAGGCAGGTGTGGAGGCAGCAGTTTTACTGACATGTGTGTTCAACAGGTGTCCGTGCAGGTATGGAAAGTCTCTCTCTAACTCTCACCGGTGCTGTCTCTCACACAGGTGCTGAGTGGAAGCTGCTGACAGATGCTGAGAAGAGACCTTTCATCGACGAGGCCAAAAGACTCAGGTAAGTACCCTCCTGTCATCCCTTGTTGGGTAGCTGTCTCTCTGTGGCTTGTCTAACCATCTCTCTCTCTCTCTCTCTCTCTCTCTCTCTCTCTCTCTCTCTCTCTCTCTCTCTCTCTCTCTCTCTCTCTCTCTCTCTCTCTCTCTCTTTGTGGGCCACCTTCCTTGCCCCACAATGCACCACCATGCAGAGGAGGTGTCGCTCTGAACACAACAATAGCGAGCTAGGAGATGGGTGGACAATGGCTTCCGTGAGTCTGCATGGCTGTTCGGGGAGGCGGTCGGCCGTGCCCACGAAAGCTAATACTCTAGCCAGCCTTGGGGGCAAAAGAGTGCCACCTGCAATTTTTCTCCGAGTGCCACTGGTCAATGATATCCTTCGACGTTTCAGTCTTACTGACAAGGGCCTGGAGGATCTGTGGTTTGGTTGTGAGAGCTGGTATGTGGTCATTAGTCCAGGTTGGATGCTGGTACGTGGTCGTTGGCCCAGGTTGGGTGCTGGTACGTGGTCGCTGGTGTACATGAGTACTGGTTCGCGTTTGTTGATCTGATCGGTCTCTTTTCCAGTGTCGTTTCCCGCTTTCATTCACCTATTGCTACTGTTGGTCGCTGGTACTCGGTCACTGTCCTGCCATATGGTAAACAATGTGAAGGTTACTGGATGAACACACGCTGGATGAAAGAAAATAAACAATTCCAGCACTGTACTTCCGGACCTTAGAAATAATATAGGCATTGTACTGTGGAACCTTATGTATCAGCTCCCTGGTTTAAGGGTCTTCATGGTGTCCTCAGACAGCGTCGCGGTAACAAGTTCAAGGTGAAGGAGATTGCCAGTGGTGCAGTTAAGGAAGATCACCGTGACCACATGAAGTACACTGAGCTGGATGAATGTGCTTTGCATAGGTGCAAACAGACTGACACTAGCGACAACCCTTCTGCTACTTCCACCTCTGCTGACGCAACCAATGACTGTTTCCTTGTCCAAACACGTATTTATAGTATGTGACCCAGGACAAGAGTACATTTCTGTGACACTGACACAAGGCCTGACTTGTCCGACTTCTTCCTTGACTACACTATCTTCTCGCTGAAATATATATAATATTATATATATATATATATATATATATATATATATATAGTTATAATATATATATATATATTATTATATATATATATATATATATATATATATATATATATATATGCAAGGAATTCGCAAGAGCAGGCGAAATATACACTAACACTGATCTCAGGCTGAAGGAGACTCGAACCTACGAACCTTAGAACAAGGTACGCAGTGCTATACCAATGCATTGTAAAATCTCTAGTAAGGCTGATGCATGCAGGGATGGATGAAAAGCTGTAAGCCTTCTCCCTGAAGCTGGCTGCCTTGGATCAACGTGTAGCGCATGCTACACGCCAAGGTATTGTCCAGTGTGGGTAGATTGGTATAGCACTGCGTACATTGTTCTAAGGTTCGAAGGTTCGAGTCTCCTACAGCCAGAGATCAGTGTTTATATATATATATATATTATATATATAATATATATATATATATATATATATATATAATATATATATATATATAATAGAGTAAGAATTGAGGTAAACCAAAAACGGAATAGGAAAGCTTAAACAAAATGGATTAAAAGATGAAAATAAGCAATGAATGAGATCCATGGGCTCAATAAACAAAAAATAATTGAAGATGTGGAACAACAAATAATATACAAGGAAACAAGGAATAATGAGGAAGACACAGATATACATGAAACAGGATAATGTAGGGCAATAAGCATAAAAAATTAATATTTATTGTAGTACAGAAGATCAGTGCATTAAGAACAGAGAGTAATATGGTACATTGCTTGCATTAAAAAATCTTAAATGAGTTACATACATAAGAAAAACTTTGTTAAATCGCATAATAGATAAACTTGAAATACAATGGTAGTTAAGATGTTTGTATGGCAGTACAAGTGGTATGGAAGATGATGTTGCATCAGATGATAGTTCAACAAGTGTGAGTAATTTGTTGAGGTCTTTCTGACTTAGCGCCTCATGTCTATTTAGTGAGTTGGGAGTTTCAGTAATTATTTTTGCCATCTTCGGTGTAACAGTGATTAATTTTACAGGGATTATTCTTACGCTTTTGTCTCAGTGTTCACGGTAGATTCTGTGGCTTTTTGGTGAATCAGTCATTGATGAGGTCTCTTTTAAAAGCGATATTGGCAAATTTGATCATTATGGACGGTGAGGAACCACTCACAGATTTGCTTATCCTGTATGCGTCTTTGATGTGTGAAGGATTATTGTTATATTTAAGATCACTTATAGAAACATCAAACACGATACCTACACAACTTTCACCTGTAACTTCATTATGATGACAGAGTCATTATAAGTAGCTATTTTGGATCACATGTTACTCCTGGTCGACTTCTTCAGCTTGTTGTGGAGATCCTCGAATCTCGTGTCTTTTCGTGATTGCAGAGACGTTGTAGGTCCTTGAGTGGTTAGGCCAGCCTCGTTTGTTTATCTGCTAATTCATTATGGATTTCAATTCAGTTGTTCTGTTAGCTTGGCTGGCAACATCTTGTAGTTGTGTGTAGTTGGTCAAGTAGGTCGGCGTCGATGCAGGACGCCTACCTACCACACTCTTCTCAACAGTTGGAGAATTCATGTCAGGATGCTGGAGTGCGTCCAGCCGTGACTCCAGAGTGATGAAAGTTGAATGTGGTACGTACGTTTGAGACAGATGGCTAAGATATCTTGCGGCTGGCACTGATACATAAATATCGCTGATACAGCAAAATTCGCAGAAGAGTAATTTCACCAGTTTTCCATAAAATTTCATACCTTTTGTTTTATTACCGTCAAAAAACGATCCTCTACCATTTCATATGAAAAATAACAAAAATTTTTTTGAAAATTCTTGGACATTCTTGGGGTCAGTTCCCGATCAGCCGGGCTGTGGCTCGTACGTTGGTTTGCGTGCAGCCAGCAGCAACAGCCTGGTTGATCAGGCTCTGATCCACCAGGAGGCCTGGTCACAGACCGGGCCGCGGGGGCGTTGACCCCCGGAACTCTCTCCAGGTAAACTCCAGGAAGCAATGACTGCTGGTGTTGTTATGGTCACGTCTGCTGCTGCAGAGAGTAGCTTGTTTCTCTGCGTCTTGGAGGGTTATTTAAGTTGGTTAGTGAGGGGCTCAGGTTATATTATGCTTCCACATACCCTGTTGTTGTAGCTCAGCCGTTAAATCATCCGTTGGGACTTGTTTACATCAAAATAGGAGAGAAAATGTGGAGTTTTGGAAGACTAAGAAACATGTAGACTGTATACCTCAGTACCATAGTTAAAACAATGTAGACTGTATACCTCAGTACCATAGTTAAAACAATGTAGACTGTATACTTCAGTACCATAGTGACTAACACTCGTCAGCACAACCGTGACTACACTCGTTAGCACCACCGTGACTACACTCGTTAGCACAACCGTGACTACACTCGTTAGCACCACCGTGACTACACTCGTTAGCACCACCGTGATTACACTCGTCAGCACCACCGTGATTACACTCGTCACCGCCACCGTGACTAACACTCTCCAGCACCACCGTGACTACACTCGTTAGCACCACCGTGATTACACTCGTCAGCACCACCGTGATTACACTCGTTAGCACCACCGTGATTACACTCGTCAGCACCACCGTGATTACACTCGTTAGCACCACCGTGACTACACTCGTTAGCACAACCGTGACTACACTCGTTAGCACCACCGTGACTACACTCGTTAGCACCACCGTGATTACACTCGTCAGCAACACCGTGATTACGCTCGTCACCACCACCGTGACTAACACTCGTCAGCACAACCGTGACTACACTCGTTAGCACCACCGTGATTACACTCCTCAGCACCACCGTGATTACACTCGTTAGCACCACCGTGATTACACTCCTCAGCACCACCGTGATTACACTTGTTAGCACCACCGTGATTACACTCGTCACCACCACCGTGATTACACTCGTTAGCACCACCGTGATTACACTCGTCAGCACCACCGTGATTACATCGTAGCACCACCGTGATTACACTCGTCAGCACCACCGTGACTTTCACTTGTCAGCACCACTACACGTGATTTAAAACTCCTCAGCACTTACCGTGACTTTCACTCGTTAGCATTCACCGTGATTACACTCCTCAGCACCCCCGTGATTACACTCGTCACACGGACCGTGACTTACACTCCTCACCACCACCGTGACTTACACTCGTTGCACCACCGTGATTACACTCGTCACCACCACCGTGATTACACTCGTCAGCACTACCGTGACTACATTCATCAGCACCACCGTGACTACACTCGTCAGCACCACCGTGACTACACTCGTCAGCATTACCGTGACTACACTCGTCAGCATTACCGTGACTACACTCGTCAGCATTACCGTGACTAACACTCGTCACCACCACCGTGACTAAAACTCGTCACGCAACCGTGACTACACTCGTCAGCATCACCGTGATTACACTCGTCACCACCACCGTGACTAACACTCGTCACCACCACCGTGACTAACACTCGTCACCACCACCGTGATTACACTCGTCACCACCACCGTGACTAACACTCGTCACCACCACCGTGATTACACTCGTCACCACCACCGTGACTAACACTCGTCACCACCACCTGACTAAAACTCGTCACCACCACCGTGACTAACACTCGTCACCACCACCGTGATTACACTCGTCACCACCACCGTGACTAACACTCGTCACCACCACCGTGACTAACACTCGTCACCACCACCGTGACTTACACTCGTCACCACCACCATGACTAAAACTCGTCACCACCACCATGACTAAACTCGTCACCACCACCGTGACTAACACTCATCACCACCACTGTGATTACACTCGTCCCCCACCACCGTGACTAAAACTCGTCACCACCACCGTGACTACACTCGTCACCACCACCGTGATTACACTCGTCACCACCACCGTGACTAACACTCGTCACCACCACCGTGACTAACACTCATCACCACCACCGTGATTACACTCGTCACCACCACCATGACTAACACTCGTCACCACCACCGTGACTAACACTCGTCACCACCACCGTGACTAACACTCGTCACCACCACTGTGATTACACTCGTCACCACCACCGTGACTAACACTCGTCACCACCACCGTGACTAACACTCGTCACCACCACCGTGACTACACTCGTCACCACCACCATGACTACACTCGTCACCACCACCATGACTAACACTCGTCACCACCACCGTGACTACACTCGTCACCACCACCGTGACTACACTCGTCCACCCATCCACCGTCCAAGACTAACACTCGTCACCACCACCGTGATAACACTCGTCACCACCACTGTGACTACACTCGTCACCACCACCGTGACTAACACTCGTCACCACCACCGTGACTACACTCGTCACCACCACCGTGACTACACTCGTCACCACCACCATGACTACACTCGTCACCACCACCATGACTAACACTCGTCACCACCACCGTGACTAACACTCGTCACCACCACCGTGACTACACTCGTCACCACCACCATGACTACACTCGTCACCACCACCGTGACTACACTCGTCACCACCACCGTGACTACACTCGTCACCACCACCGTGACTACACTCGTCACCACCACCGTGACTAACACTCGTCACCACCACCGTGACTAACACTCGTCACCACCACCGTGACTACACTCGTCACCACTACCGTGACTACACTCGTCACCACCACCGTGACTACACTCGTCACCACCACCCGTGACTAACACTCGTCACCACCACCGTGACTACACTCGTCACCACCACCGTGACTACACTCGTCACCACCACCGTGACTAACACTCGTCACCACCACCGTGACTACACTCGTCACCACCACCGTGACTACACTCGTCACCACCACCGTGACTAACACTCGTCACCACCACCGTGACTACACTCGTCACCACCACCGTGACTAAAACTCGTCACCACCACCGTGACTACATCGTCACCACTACCGTGACTACACTCGTCACCACCACCGTGACTAAAACTCGTCCCCCACCACGTGACTACACTCGTCACCACCACCGTGACTACACTCGTCACCACCACCGTGACTAAAACTCGTCACCACCACCGTGACTACACTCTCACCACCAAACCCTGACTACACTCGTCACCACCACCCTGACTACACTCGTCACCACCACCGTGACTAAAACTCGTCACCACCACCGTGAATACACTCGTCACCACCACCGTGACTACACTCGTCACCACCACCGTGACTAACACTCGTCACCACCACCGTGACTACACTCGTCACCACCACCGTGACTAACACTCGTCACCACCACCGTGACTACACTCGTCACCACCACCGTGATATAAAACACTCGTCACCACCACCGTGACTACACTCGTCACCACCACCGTGACTAACACTCGTCACCACCACCGTGACTAACACTCGTCACCCCACCGTGACTACACTCGTCACCACCACCGTGACTACATCGTCACCATCACCGGACTACCCGTCACACACGTGTACTACACTCGTCACCACCACCGTGACTAACACTCGTCACCACCACCGTGACTAACACTCGTCACCACCACCGTGACTAACACTCGTCACCACCACCGTGACTACACTCGTCACCACCACCGTGACTACACTCGTCCACCACCGTGACTACACTCGTCACCCACACCCTGACTACACTCGTCACCACCACTGTGACTAACACTCGTCACCACCACCGTGACTAACACTCGTCACCACACCGTGACTAACACTCGTCACCACCACCGTGACTACACTCGTCACCACACCGTGACTAACACTCGTCACCACCACCGTGACTACACTCGTCACCACCACCGTGACTACACTCGTCACCACCACCGTGACTACACTCGTCACCACCACCGTGACTACACTCGTCACCACCACCGTGACTAACACTCGTCACCACCACCGTGACTAACACTCGTCACCACCACCGTGACTAACACTCGTCACCACCACCGTGACTACACTCGTCACCACCACCGTGACTAACACTCGTCACCACCACCGTGACTACACTCGTCACCACCACCGTGACTACACTCGTCACCACCACCGTGACTACACTCGTCACCACCCCCGTGGGCTACACTCGTCACCACCACCCTGACTCATCGCCAGCACCCGTGACTACACTCGTCACCACCACCGTGACTACACTCGTCACCACCACCGTGACTAACACTCGTCACCACCACCGTGACTACACTCGTCACCACCACCGTGACTAACACTCGTCACCACCACCGTGACTACACTCGTCACCACCACCGTGACTACACTCGTCACCACCACCGTGACTAACACTCGTCACCACCACCGTGACTAACAAATCGTCACCACCACCGTGACTAACACTCGTCACCACCACCGTGACTACACTCGTCAACCACCACCGTGACTACACTCGTCACCACCACCGTGACTAAAACTCGTCACCACCACGTGACTAACTCGGGCACCACCACCGTGACTACACTCGTCACCACCACCGTGACTACACTCGTCACCACCACCGTGACTAACACTCGTCACCACCACCGTGACTACACTCGTCACCACCACCGTGACTACACTCGTCACACCACCGTGACTTGCACTCGTCACCACCACCGTGACTACACTCGTCACCACCACCGTGACTAACACTCGTCACCACCACCGTGACTACACTCGTCACCACCACCGTGACTAACACTCGTCACCACCACCGTGACTACACTCGTCACCACCACCGTGACTACACTCGTCACCACCACCGTGACTACACTCGTCACCACCACCGTGACTAACACTCGTCACCACCACCGTGACTACACTCGTCACCACCACCGTGACTACACTCGTCCACCACCGTGACTCACTCGTCCCCACGTGACACACTCGTCACCACCACCGTGACTACACTCCCAGCACCACCGTGACTACACTCGTCACCACCACCGTGACTACACTCGTCACCACCACCGTGACTACACTCGCCACCACCACCGTGACTACACTCGTCACACCACCAGTGACTAACACTCGTCACCACCACCGTGACTACACTCGTCACCACCACCGTGACTACACTCGTCACCACGCCCGTGACTACATCGAGCACCAGTACTACACTGTCACCAACCACCGTGGTCTCACTGTAGCCACCACCGTGACTGACAAATGTACCACGGTGGTACTACACTGTACCACCGGTGATCACTGCCGAGTGACTTCACTCGTGGGGCTGGCACTGTACCACGTGGCTACGACTGCCAGTCACGGTGTTACATGAACCAGTGTAGTCACCGTGGTGCAGGACCAGTGATAGTCACATGGCATTTTCTGGGAAGTATTAAAAAAAGTCACTGTGGTGCTGGCGAGTGTAGTCACGGTGGTGCTGACGAGTGTAGTCACGGTGGGGTGGGCGAGTGTAGTCACGGTGGTGCTGGCGAGTGTATCACGGTGGTGTTGGCGAGTGTAGTCACGGTGGTGCTGGCGAGTGTAGTCACGGTGGTGGTGACGAGTGTAGTCACGGTGGTGGTGACGAGTGTAGTCACGGTGGTGCTGGCGAGTGTAGTCACGGTGGTGCTGGCGAGTGTAGTCACGGTGGTGCTGGCGAGTGTAGTCACGGTGGTGGTGACGAGTGTAGTCACGGTGGTGCTGGCGAGTGTAGTCACGGTG
The DNA here is from genome assembly GCF_026875155.1 of Cherax quadricarinatus. Taxonomy (NCBI): domain Eukaryota; kingdom Metazoa; phylum Arthropoda; class Malacostraca; order Decapoda; family Parastacidae; genus Cherax; species Cherax quadricarinatus. The sequence continues at coordinate 39,274,097 of NC_069430.1, forward strand.
GTGCTTTGGCGAGTGTAGTCACGGTGGTGCTGGCGAGTGTAGTCACGGTGGTGGTGACGAGTGTAGTCACGGTGGTGCTGGCGAGTGTAGTCACGGTGGTGCTGGCGAGTGTAGTCACGGTGGTGCTTTGGCGAGGTGGTCACGGTTTGGTGGTGGCGATGTAGTCACGGTGGTGGTGACGAGTGTAGTCACGGTGGTGCTGGCGAGTGTAGTCACGGTGGTGCTGGCGAGTGTAGTCACGGTGGTGCTGGCGAGTGTAGTCACGGTGGTGGTGACGAGTGTAGTCACGGTGGTGTGGCGAGTGTAGTCCACGGTGGTGTGGCGAGTGTAGTCACGTGGTGCTTGGCGAGTGTAGTCACGGTGGTGCTGGAGTGTAGTCACGGTGGTGGTGACGAGTGTAGTCACGGTGGTGCTGGCGAGTGTAGTCACGGTGGTGTTGGCGAGTGTAGTCACGGTGGTGCTGGCGAGTGTAGTCACGGTGGTGGTGACGATGTAGTCACGGTGGTGCGGCGAGTGTAGTCACGGTGGGCTGGCGAGTGTAGTCACGGTGGTGCTTTGGGGAGTGTAGTTCACCGGTGGTGTGGACGAGTGTAGTCACGGTTGGTGGTGACGAGTGTAGTCACGGTGGTGCTGGCGAGTGTAGTCACGGTGGTGTTGGCGAGTGTAGTCACGGTGGTGCTGGCGAGTGTAGTCACGGTGGTGGTGACGAGTGTAGTCACGGTGGTGCTGGCGAGTGTAGTCACGGTGGTGCTGGCGAGTGTAGTCACGGTGGTGTTGGCGAGTGTAGTCACGGTGGTGCTGGCGAGTGTAGTCACGGTGGTGTGCTGGACGAGTGTAGTCACGGTGGTGCTGGACGAGTGTAGTCACGGTGGTGCTGGCGAGTGTAGTCACGGTGGTGTTGGCGAGTGTAGTCACGGTGGTGTTGACGAGTGTAGTCACGGTGGTGGTGACGAGTGTAGTCACGGTGGTGCTGGCGAGTGTAGTCACGGTGGTGCTGGCGAGTGTAGTCACGGTGGTGGTGACGAGTGTAGTCACGGTGGTGGTGACGAGTGTAGTCACGGTGGTGGTGACGAGTGTAGTCACGGTGGTGCTGGCGAGTGTAGTCACGGTGGTGCTGGCGAGTGTAGTCACGGTGGTGGTGACGAGTGTAGTCACGGTGGTGCTGGCGAGTGTAGTCACGGTGGTGGTGGCGAGTGTAGTCACGGTGGTGCTGGCGAGTGTAGTCACGGTGGTGCTGGCGAGTGTAGTCACGGTGGTGGTGACGAGTGTAGTCACGGTGGTGCTGGCGAGTGTAGTCACGGTGGTGCTGGCGAGTGTAGTCACGGTGGTGGTGACGAGTACTCGTCACCACCACAGGACTGTAGCCTTTTTTTTTAAATACTGTCCCAGTATGGGCCATTTTCCGTGTACCTCTTAATTCGACTTCCTCTTGAAAAGGCTTCAAAATTTTCCAAAGTGAATAACATAATTCTCATGCACAGTCTTTCGAGAACCAAGATGCCATCCCTCCTCCTGGCCCCGGAGCTTTGGTCTTATCAGGTTCCTCAAGACTACAGTGCTCATCACCAGCTTCAAGGCTGAGCCAGTGATTACCTCTCCTTTATGTCCTTTTATTGCATTGATAAAGCCACTGGTTGACGGAACGTCTACAAATATAGATTAACAGATGTTGGACACGTAAAGAACCTTAGGACACAGTACTGTGACTGGAACAATACACAAATAACTGACGCATCGGAGAGACAAGCTTATGACGACGTTTCGGTCTGACTTGGATCATTTACAAGTCAAATTGTGTGACTTGTAAATGGTCCAAGTCGGACCAGAACGTCGTCATAAGCTTCTTTCTTCTACGTGTGGCTTATATGAGTATTTTCTTCACACA
>NC_069430.1:39280981-39310981 GCF_026875155.1 Cherax quadricarinatus
ATGGTGAGCGAAAATCACATGACGCTCTAACCCACAATAACCACCAAATCCTACAAGAACCATGCACCCAGCCAAACTAGGTGTGTCACCTTTGGTCTGAGGACATACGGTGGCGTGGACGCCTCTGAGCTAATTTCATTCTACTCCTGTTTGGTGTACTAGACCAACAAGCAGTATTTTATATTATTTTAACCACGAACGAGTGGTACTGATTAATATCAACACTGCGACTAGCCAATGACTCGAACCCATGATGTTTTGGCCCGCCTATATGTCCTCGGACTAAGGGTAACACACCTAGCTTGGCTGGGTGATTCGTTCTTGTAGGATTTGGTTATCCTTTGGGTTAGAGCGTCATGTGATTCTCGCTCACCATGAGGAGAGCCAAAACATCATGGGTTCGAGTCCTTGGCTAGTCGTAGTATTGTTATATATATATATATATATATATATAATATATATATATATATATATATATATATATATATTATATATATATATATATATATATATATATATATAATATATATATATATATATATATTGTTGTGTGTGTGTGTGTTTTGTGTGTGTGTGTGTCGTGCCGAATAGGCAGAACTTGCGATCTTGGTTTAAAATAGCAAACGTTCATCTTGCCATATAGGACAAGCGAAAATTTTTGTATGCAATAATTTCGCCAAATTCATTCTGAACCTAAGGAAAAAATATATTTCACTGTGTTTGTTTAACATTAAATTACTGTAAACAAATCTAAAATATATATAGTTGGGTTAGGCTAAAATAAATTGCTCTTGCTATAATAAGGTTAGGTAAGTTTTCTAAGATTCTTTTGGTGCAAAATTAAAATTTTTTTGCATTAACATTAATGAAAAAATATATCTTTAAACGTATCAGAGAAAATTTTAGAAAGGACTTAATTTTAAATGAGTTATTGCTAATTGACCAGTTTTACATATTCGGCACGACATATATATATATATAATATATATATATATATATATATATATATATATATATATAATATATATATATATATATATATATTATATATATAAATATGTATTACATAGTGTTTTACAAGGTTAGGTTAAGGTTCCTAACTTTATTTACAAGCAAAAGTCTGTTACCTAAAATCAGCTTTCTCTCCCTAGGTGCTCTGAGAACACGAGCATTGCAGACTAGGCCAAGCTGGCAAGCAGTGTTTAATAAGCACGGAATATACAGATATTCTCGCCTCTTTGAGTTCCCTTCTCGATATTCAAATCAGTGGTTGAGAGTGAGCAGGTGTTTCGTTCAGGCGTTCAGTGTCTTACACTCAGTGGAGATGGGTGTCTATCAGGCGAGATCGAACGTGCAAAAATGTGAGACAGGGGGAAAGATAGAGGGAAGAGAGAGATACGGTGGGTATATCTCTGTTGTTATCTGCCCCGCCCCACTGCTCCCTACTGGGCAACGAGGAGTAGGGGAGATACCGTGAGGGAGCGAAGAGAGAGAGAGAAGAGAGAGAGAGAGGAGAGAGAGAAGAGGAGAGAGGAGAGGAGGAGAGAGAGAGAGATAGGAAAGAGAGAGAGAGAGAGAGAGAGAGAGAGAGAGAGAGAGAGAGAAGAGAGAGAGAGAGAGAGAGAGAGAGAGAGAAGAGAGAAAGAGAGAGAGAGAGAAAGAAGAGAGAGATGGCAAAGGTACGCTACTAGTAGCTCTTAAATAAAGTTAGGAACCCAATATTTAACCCTTGCAGAATCTGGGTAGAAAACAATAGAGAAAGGTCAATTCAATTATCATCTCTCTCTCTCTCTCTCCTCTCCTCTCTATATATTATATATATATATATATATATATATATATATATATATATTATATATATATATATATATATATATATATATATAAAGGTCTCTCTGTCCTCTCTCTCCGTCTCTCTCTCTCACTCTCTCTCTCTCTCCTCTCTCTCTCTCTCTTTCCCTCTCTCTCATCTCGTCTCTCCTCCTCTCTCTCTCTCACTCGCTTCTCCTTGCTCTCTGTCTCTCTCTCTCCTTCTCACTCCTCTCTCCTCTCTCTCTCTCTCTCCTCTCTCTCTCTGCTCTCTCTCTCTCTCTCTTGCAGCACAGACGCCTAGATGGATGGGAACCTCATCTCATGAAGCACATAACTAAATTGAAAAGACTCGAGAGTTACCACATGACGAGTCCCTGCAGCGAGTGCTGGGATATAGTCCCAGCAGCGATAGTGCTGAGAATATAGTCCAGCAGCGAAAGTGCAGGGATAGTCCCATCAGTCCTAGCAGCGAGAGTGTTTGGGATACACTCCCAGCATCTTATACAACGAGAGTGCTTGGAGGATATAGTCCCAGCAGTCTAAGGCACGAGAGTGCTGGTATATAGTCCCCAGTACATTCCTAGCACGAGAAGTGCATGGGATATAGTCCCGCAGTCCTAGCAGCAAGAGTACTGGGGATATTAGTCCCACACGAGAGTGTTGGTATATAGTCCCAGTAGTCCTAGGCACAAAGAGAGCTGGATATAGACCAAGCACGAGGTGCTGGGATATATCCCAGCAGCGAGAGCGCAGGGATATAGTCCCCAGTCACGAGAGTGCTGGTTATAGTCCCATCAGCGAGAGTGCTGGGATACAGTCCAGTCACGAAAGTGCTGATATATCCAATCAGTCCTAGCAGCAAGAGTACTGGGAGATATGTCCAGCAGGCGAGAGTGCAGGCATATAGTCCCAGCAGCGAGAGTGCTGGTATACAGTCCCAGTAGCTAAAGTGCTGGGATATAGTTCAAGCAGTCCTAGCAGCAAGAGTATCTGGGGGATAAAGTCCCCACAGCGAAATGCTTGGGCTATAGTCCAGCAGTCCTAGCAGTATGAGTACTGGGATATAGTCCCAGCAGTCCCACATGCGAGGAGTGCTGGGATTAGTCCCATCAAGTTCCTAGCAGAGAGAGGCTGGGACAAAGTCCCCAGAAAGTCCTAGCAGCGAGAGTGCTGGCATATAGTCCCACAGTCCAGCAAGCGAGAGTGGCTGGGAATAGTCCCAGAGCGAGAGTGCTGGGAAATAGCCCAGACAGCGAAGGTGTCTGGGAGTATATACCCGCACCGAGAGTGTTGGTATATAGTCTCAACAGCGAGGGTGCTGATATAGCCCCAGCATGTCTAGCAGCGAGAGTTGCTGGGATATACTCCAAGCATCTTACAACGAGAGTGCCAGGGATATATCCCAGCGCTCCTAGCCATGCAAGAGTGCTGGAAATATTCCCACAGCCCTAGCGGCAAGAGTAACAGAATAATAGTCCCAGCAGCGAAAATCGGATGATAGTCCCAGCAGTCCTAGCAGCAAGAGTACTGGGATATAGTCCCAGCAGTGAAAGTGCTGGGATATAGTCCCAGCAGTCCTAGCAGCAAGAGTACTGGGATATAGTCCCAGCAGTCCTAGCAGCGAGAGTGCTGGGATATAGTCCCAAGCAGACCGTAGCAGCGAGAGTGCTGGGATATAGTCCCCAGCAGTCCTAGCAGCGAGAGTGCTGGGATATAGTCCCAGCAGTCCTAGCAGCGAGAGTGCTGGGATATACTCCCAGCAGTCTTAGCAACGAGAGTGCTGGGATATAGTCCCAGCAGTACTAGCAGCGAGAGTGCTGGGATATAATCCCAGCAGCGAGATTGCTTGGATATAGTCCCAGCAGTCTTAGCAGCGAGAGTGTTGGGGTATAGTCCCCAGCAGTCATAGCAGCAAGAGTACTGGATTAAAGCCCCAGCAGCGATAGTGTATGGGGACGTAGTCCCAGTAGTCCTACACAAAGAGTTCTGGGATATAGTCACCTTGCAGCGAAGGTGCTGGATATAGATCCCCATCAGCGATAGTGCTGGTATTTATTCGCCATCAGCGAGTGTGCTGGATAATAGTTCCCACACGAGAGTTGGCTGGGATATAGTCCCCGCATCCGAGAGTGCTGGATATAGTCCCAGCAGCGACACAGAGGGGGGGGGGTGTTGGCTATAATCCAAGCAGTCCTAGCAGCAAGAGTACTGTGGATATAGTCCCACAGCGAGAGTGTTGGATATAGTCCCAGCAGCGAGAGTGTCTGGGATAAAGGTCCCAGCCAGGCGACAGTGCTGGGATATATCCAGCAGTGATAGTGTCATGGATATAGTCCTAGCAGCGAGAGTGCTTGGATATATTCCCATCAGAGCAGCGAGAATGCTGGATATAGCCCCAGCAGCGAGAGTAGCTGGAATATAGTCCCAGCAGCGAGGGTGTTTGGGATATTGTCCCAGCATGCGACAGTGCTGGGATATAGTCCCATCCAAGTCCTAGTCAGCGAGAGTGGCTGGGATATATCACAGCAGTCCTAGGCACGAGAGTGCGGTTATAGTCCCCTGCAGCGACAGGCTGGGATGTAGTCCCCAGCAGCGAGAGTGACTGAGAAATAAGTCCCACAGTCCATAGCAGCGAGAGTGCTGGGATATACTCGCAGCAGTCTTAGCAACGAGTGTGCTGGGATATAGTCCCAGCAGCCCTAGCAGCGAGAGTGCTGGGATATAGTCCCAGCAGTCCTAGCAGCGAGAGTGCTGGGATATAGTCCCCAGCAGTCCTAGCAGCAAGAGTACTGGATAAAGTCCCATCAAGCGAGAGTGCTGGGATATAGTCCCAGCAGCGAGATTGCAGGGATATAGTCCCAGCAGTCTTAGCAGCGAGAGTGCTGGGATATAGTCCCAGCAGTCCTAGCAGCAAGAGTACTGGGATATAGTCCCAGCAGCGAGAGTGTTGGGATATAGTCCCAGTAGTCCTAGCACTAAGAGTGCTGGGATATAGTCCTAGCAGCGAGGGTTCTGGGATATAGTCCCAGCAGCGAGAGTGCTGGTATATAGTCCCAGCAGCAAGGGTGCTGGGATATAGTCCCAGCAGCGAGAGTGCTGGGATATAGTCCCAGCAGCGACAGTGTTGGGTTATAGTCCAAGCAGTCCTAGCAGCAAGAGTACTGAGATATAGTCCCAACAGCGAGAGTGCTGGGATATAGTCCCAGCAGTTCTAGCAGCAAGAGTATTGGGATATAGTCCCAGCAACGAGAGTGTTGGGATATAGTCCCAGTAGTCCTAGCACCAAGAATGCTGGGATATAGTCCCAGCAGCGACAGTGCTGGGATATAGTCCACAGCAGTCCTAGCAGCAAGAGTTCTGGGATATAGTCCCAGCAGCGAAAGTGCTGGGATATAGTAACAGCAGTCCTAGCAGCAAGAGTACTGGGATATAACCCAGCAGCGAGAGAGGCTGGGATATGTCCCTACGAGCAGATCTACAGCAAAATTATAGGGGATATATCACCAGCAACGAGAGTGTTGGATATAGTCCAATAGTCTTAGGCCACCAAGAATGCTGGTAAATAGTCCCCAGAGCGACAGTGCTAGGGATATATCCAAGCATTCCCTAGACAGAAAAAGTCCTGGGAATACAGTCCCACAGCGAAATTGCTGGGATACAGTCCCAGCAGTCCTAGCAGCAAGAGTACTGGTATAATAGTCCCCAGCGGGTCTCAGCAACGAGAGTGCAGTATATAGTCCCCTGCAGTCCTACAGCGAGAGTGCTGGGATATAGTCCCCAAGCAGTCCTAGCGCGAGAGTGCTGTGGATATAGTCCCAGCAGTCCTAGCAGCGAGAAGTGCTGGTATAGTCCAGCAGCGAGAGTCCGGATATAGTCCCCAGTACAGCGAGAGCGGAATATAGTCCACAGCGAGGGGCTGGATATATCACCCAGCAGCGATAGTATTGGGATATAGTCCCAGCTGCGAGAGTGCTGGGATATAGTCCCCCGCAACGACAGGGTGCTGGGATATAGAGTCCAAGCAGTCCTAGCATGGCAAGAATACTGTGATATAGTCCCCCCTCAGCGAAAGTGCTGGGATATAGTCCATCAGTCCTAGCAGCAGAGACTCTGGGATATAGTCCCAGCAGTCCTAGCACGAAGTGCTGGATATAGTCCAAACAGTCCTAGCAGCGAGAGTGCTGGTAAAAGTCCCAGCAGCGAGAGTGCTGGGATTATACTCCTGCAGCGAAAGTGAAGGGATATAAGTCCCGCAGCGAGAGTGCTGGGATATATCCCACAGTCATAGAGCGAGAAGTGCTGGGATATAGTCTCAGCAATCTTAGAAACGAAGTGCTGTGGATATAGGTCCCAGCATTTCTAGCAGCGAGAGTGCTGGAGTATAATAGTCCCGCAGTCCTAAGCAGCGATAGTGCTGGGATACTGTCCCAGCCGACCAAGCAGCAAGAGTACTGGGATATAGTCCCAGCCGCGAGAGTGTTGGTATATGTACCATAGTCCCTGCAACTAAGAGTGCTGGGATATAGTCCCTAAGCAGTGGAGGGGCTGAATATATCCCAGCAGCGAGAGTGCTGGGATATAGTCCCAGCATCGGAAGTGGGTGGGATAAGTCCCAGCAGCCGATAGTGCTGGATACAGTCCCATCACGATAGTGCTGGTATATAGTCCAAGCAGTATCCTAGCAGCAAGAGTACTGGGATATATCCCAGCAGCGAGAGTGCTGGCATATAGTCCCCCAGTAGCGAGAGTGCTGTGATTACAGTCCCAGCAGCGAAAAGTGCTCGGATATAGTCCAAGCAGTCCCTAGCAGCAAGAGTACTCTGGGATATAGTCCCCAGCAGCGAAGTGCTGGGATATAGTCCCAGCAGTCCTATGCAGTATGAGTACTGGGGATAAAGTCCCATCAGTCCCAGCAGCGAGAAGAGCTGGATATAGTCCCCAGCATTCTAGCAGCGAGAGTGTGGGATATCGTCCCCAGAAGTCCCTTGCATCGAGGAGTGCTGGCATATAGTTCCCAGCAGTCCTAGCACGAGAGTGCTGTGGATATGCCCAGCACGAGAGTGTGGATATAGTCCCAGCAGCGAAGGTGCTGGGATATAGTCCCTGCACCGAGAGTGTTGGGATATATGCCTCAGCACTCGGAGGGGTGCTGGAATATAAGTCCCGCAGGTCTAGCATCGAGAGTGCTGGGATATACCCAAGCAGTCTTAGCAACGAGAGTGCTGGGATATGTCCCAGCGCTCCAGCAGCAAAGTGCTGGGAAATAGTTCCAGCAGTCCTAGCGAAAGTATACTGAATAAAGTCCCAGCAGGAGGCGAAAATGCTGGGATATATTCCCAGCAGTCCTAGCAGCAAGAGTACGGGATAAATGCCCACAGTGAAAGTGCTGGATATAAGTCCCCAGCAGTCGCTAGCCGCAAGAGTACTGGATATAGTCCCATCAGTCCTAGCATCGAGAGTGCTGGGATATAGTCCCCTGCAGTCCTAGACAGCGAGAGTGTTGGGAAATAGTCCCAGCAGTCCTAGCAGCGATATGCTGGGATATACTCCCAGTCCGGTCTTAGCACGAGAGTGCTGGGATATAGTCCCTCATTCTACAGCGAGAGTGCTGGATATAATCCCATCCGCGAGATGCTTGGAATAGTCCCAGCAGTCTTAGGGCAGCGAGAGTGTTGGGAATTAGTCCCAGCAGTCATAGCAAGCAAGAGAACTGGGATATAGTCCCAGCGCGAGAGTGTTTTTATATAGTCCCCAGTATTCCCTAGCAACAAAGAGTGCTGGGGATATAGTCCAAGCAGCAAAAGGTTGCAGGGATAAGTCCCAGCAGCGAGAGATGCTGGTATATAGTCCCACAGCGATGGAGCTGGGATTATAGTCCCCAAGCGAGAGTGCTGGATATAGTCCCAGCATCGATAGTGCGGGATATAGTCCCCAGCAGCGACAGTGTTGGTTTAAGTCCAAGCATTCCTTGCAGCAAGAGTCCTGTATATATCCCAGCAGCGAGAGTGGCTTGGATATAGTCCCAGCAGCAGGGTGTTGGGAGTATATACCCCAGCAGCGAGGTGGTTGGGATATAGTCCCAGCAGCGAGAGAAGTGTTATGATATAGTCCCAGCAGCGAGAGTGCTGGATATAGTCCCAGCAGCAAGAGTGTTATGGGGAAATAAAGTCCCAGCAGCGAGGTGCGGATATAGTCCCATCAGCGACAGTGCTGGTATATAGTCCAGAGCACGAGAGTGTTGGGATATAGTCCCAGCAGCGAGAGTGCTGGGATATAGTCCCAGCACGAGTAATTCAGGGATAAAGTCCCAGCAGCGAGAGTGCAGGAATAAAGTCCCAGCCGCGAGGGTTTTGGTATATAGTCCCAGCAGGACAGTGCTGGGATATAGTCCCAGCAGTCTCATACAGCGAAGTGCTGGGATATAGTCCCCCGCAGTCCCTAGCAGCGAGAGTCTTGGGATATAGTTCCATCATCCTAGCAGCGAGTGCTGGAAATAGTGTCCCAGCAGCGAGAGTGCTGGGATATAGTCCCAGCAGCGAGAGTGCTGAGATATGGTCCCAGCAGTCATAGCAGCGAGAGTGCTGGGATATACTCGCAGCAGTCTTAGCAACTAGAGTGCTGGGATATAGTCCCAGCAGTCCTAGCAGCGAGAGTGCTGGGATATAGTCCCAGCAGTCCTAGCAGCGAGAGTGCTGGGATATAGTCCCAGCAGTCCTAGGCTAGCAATAGTATCACTGGGATAAGACCCAACAGCGAGTGTTGGGATATAGTCCCAGTATGGGATATAGTCCCAGTAGTCCTAGCACTAAGAGTGCTGGGATATAGTCCTAGCAGCGAGGGTGCTGGGATATAGTCCCAGCAGCGAGAGTGCTGGTATATAGTCCCAGCAGCGAGGGTGCTGGGATATAGTCCCAGCAGCGAGAGTGCTGGGATATAGTCCCAGCAGCGAGAGTGCTGGGATATAGTCCCAGCAGCGACAGTGTTGGGTTATAGTCCAAGCAGTCCTAGCAGCAAGAGTACTGGGATATAGTCCCAGCAGCGAGAGTGCTGGGATATAGTCCCAGCAGTTCTAGCGCCAAGAGTACTGGATATAGTCCAGCAACGAGAGTGTTGGGATATAGTCCCCAGGTAGGTCTAAAGCCCAAGCAATGGCTTTGGGATATAGTCCCAGCAGCGAGAGTGCTGGGATATAGTAACAGCAGTCCTAGCAGCAAGAGTACTGGGATATAGTCCCAGCAGCGAGGGTGCTGGGAATATAGCCCCAGTGGTCTGGATGCCCACAGAGTGCTCGGGATATAGTCCCAGCAGCGAGGGTGCTGGGATATAGTCCCAGCAGCGAGGGTGCTGGGATATAGTCCCAGCAGCGAGGGTGCTGGGATATAGCCCTAGCAGCGAGGGTGCTGGGATATAGTCCCAGCAGCGATGGTGCTGGAATATAGTCCTAGCAGCGAGGGTGCTGGGATATAGTCCCAGCAGCGAGGGTGCTGGGATATAGTCCCAGCAGCGAGGGTGCTGGAATATAGTCCTAGCAGCGAGGGTCTGGATATAGTCCCAGCAGCGATGGTGCTGGGATATAGTCCTAGCAGCGAGGGTGCTGGGATATAGTCCCAGCAGCGAGGGTGTTGGAATATAGTCCTAGCAGCGAGGGTGCTGGGATATAGTCCCAGCAGCGAGGGTGCTGGAATATAGTCCTAGCAGCGAGGGTGCTGGGATATAGTCCCAGCAGCGAGGGTGCTGGGATATAGTCCCAGCAGCGAGGGTGTTGGAATATAGTCCCAGCAGCGAGGGTGCTGGGATATAGTCCCAGCAGCGAGGGTGCTGGGATATAGCCCAGCAGCGAGGGTGCTGGGATATAGTCCCAGCAGCGAGGGTGCTGGGATATAGTCCTACAGCGAGGGTGCTGGATATAGTCCCAGCACGAGGGTGCTGGAATATAGTCCTAGCAGCGAGGGTGCTGGGATATAGCCCCAGCAGCGAGGGTGCTGGGATATATTCCAGCAGCGAGGGTGCTGGGATATAGTCCCAGCAGCGAGGGTGCTGGGATATAGTCCCAGCAGCGAGGGTGCTGGGATATAGTCCCAGCAGCGAGGGTGCTGGGATATAGTCCCAGCAGCGAGGGGCTGGAGATATATCCTAGCAGCGAGGGTGCTGGAATATATCCTAGCAGCGAGGGTGCTGGGATATAGTCCCAGCAGCGAGGGTGCTGGGATATAGTCCCAGCAGCGAGGGTGCTGGAATATAGTCCTAGCAGCGAGGGTGCTGGGATATGGTCCCAGCAGCGAGGGTGCTGGGATATATCTCAGCAGCGAGGGTGCTGGGATATAGTCTCAGCAGCGAGGGTGCTGGGATATATCCCAGCAGCGACGGTGCTGGAATTAAGTCCTAGCAGCGAGGTGCTGGGATATATCCCAGCAGCGAGGGTGCTGGGATATATCTCAGCAGCGAGGGTGCTGGATATATCCCAGCAGCGAGGGGTGCTGGGATATGTTCCCAGCAGCGAGGGTGCTGGTATAGTCTCAGCAGCGAGGGTGCTGGGATATATCCCAGCAGCGAGGGTGCTGGGATATAGTCCCAGCAGCGAGGGTGCTGGGATATAGTCCCAGCAGCGAGGGTGCTGGGATATAGTCCCAGCAGCGAGGGTGCTGGGATGTAGGTCCCGGGGGGCCAGCAGCGGGGGGGGGGGGGGGGGGGAGGAGGTGCTGGTATATATCCCAGCAGCGAGGGTGCTGGGATATAGTCCCAGCAGCGAGGGTTGAGATATTATCCCAGCAGCGAGGGTGCTGGATATAGTCCCAGCAGCGAGGGTGCTGGGATATATCCAGCAGCGAGGGTGCTGGGATATATCCCAGCAGCGAGGGTGCGGGGATATATCCCAGCAGCGAGGGTGCTAGGATATAGTCCCCAGCAGCGAGGGTGTTGGATATAGTCCCAGCAGCGAGGGTGCTGGGATATATCCAGCAGCGAGGGTGCTGGGATATAGTCCCAGCAGCGAGGGTGTTGGAATATAGTCCAGCAACGAGGGTGCTGGGATATATCCGAGCAGCGAGGGTGCTGGGATATATCGCAGCAGCGAGGGTGCTGGGATATATCCCAGCAGCGAGGGTGCTGGGATATAGTCCCAGCAGCGAGGGTGTTGGAATATAGTCCCAGCAGCGAGGGTGCTGGATATATCCCAGCAGCTAGGGTGCTGGGATATATCCCAGCAGCGAGGGTGCTGGGATATATCCCAGCAGCGAGGGTGCTGGGATATAGTCCCAGCAGCGAGGGTGTTGGAATATAGTCCCAGCAACGAGGGTGCTGGGATATATCCCAGCAGCGAGGGTGCTGGGATATATCACAGCAGCGAGGGTGCTGGGATATATCCCAGCAGCGAGGGTGCTGGGATACAGTCCCAGCAGCGAGGGTGCTGGGATATAGTCCCAGCAGCGAGGGTGCTGGGATATATCCCAGCAGCGAGGGTGCTGGGATATATCCCAGCAGCGAGGGTGCTGGGATATGGAAAAACAGAGGAGATTTAAATACTCTGCTGAAAGAGAGTGTACTTACCTATTTGTTACTGCAGGGGTCGATTCATAGCTCCTGACCCCGCCTGCTCGCTATTCAATGTGTGTGTCCAGTCTCCCTGAGTCTGAGGTACTGGCACAATGCACCATAGACACTTGCGTTAGGTCTGTTCACTTCTGTTCACTTTTGTTCGCTCCTGTTTACGTCTTCTTTCAGGGGTTCACAGGGGAAACTTAGCTAATAACTACACACACGATACTCTTCTTGGAATAAATGACGACCTTCCTTGCTGCACTACAAATCAGTCAATTGCGCTTATATATATATTAATATATATATATATATATATATTATATATATAAAATATATATATATATATATATATATATTATATATATATAATATATATATATATATATATATATATATATATCCGTCATCAAAGGGTGTCCAGCAAGGGTATTCTCTCGCCCCATTGAGTTAAATATCGGTTCCTGGATAATGGCACACTAGCAGGTACAAAGGAGTCCCTTCTAGATGATCTTATAATGGTGACGACACGGGGACAGGAAATCCATCCATGTGTGAAATCATCTCAGTCATTCAACAAGTGATTGACGCAGTGAGATCAAAATTACCAGGAGTATCAGTCATTGCCTGCACAAATAGCGTCTTAATTGGAGCTCCTCTGGGAAGCGATACCATTGATACAATTCTCAGGAAGAAACTGGAAGAGTTGAGAAGGATGGAACAACGAATAGGCAATCTTGACATCCACGATGCCTTGTACCTTCTCACTATGTGCTTTAGTCTGCCCAGTTAAACTATTTCCTAAGATGTGCAACTTCATATAGTAACACTTTTCTGCATGAATGTGACGGTATCCTGAGGCATATTTTTACAAAAGTACTCAGCCTTACTCTGGAAGGTGGGCAGTGGGACCAAACTACATTTCTAGTCAGACTAGGTCACTAGGAAGCAGTGCTGTTCATTGATTGCACTACCTGCTTTCCTGTCCTCATGTTTTGCATCCAGTGGACTACTAGCAACGATTCTTCCTGAACACCTTGAGGATAATGTTGGAGTTTATGACCAAAAGTTCGTTGACGGAGCCACGCTGTGGGATAATCTAACTGGCTCTAAAACAAGATCTGCAATCCCCCCCCTAGAGTGTGTCGGGGAAGGATAGAGCCCGCCTTCTAGCAGTGAGAGCCCCTCATGCAGGGAACTTCCTGTTGGCTCTTCCCAATTCCTCCCTTGGCACATGTCTGGACCCACAGACCATCCACAGTGGGGTTACCTTTCGCCTTGCTGCCACTATTCACGCCAAGCACGGATGTATTTGTGGCAGTGAATTGGCAGACCGATTCGGATACCATTGTCTTGTTTGCCATAGATCCAAGGGAAAGATTGCAAGGCACGAAGAGGTTAATAACATCATCAAGAGGAACCTCGCAACAGCCGGATGCCCAGTAATAAGGGAGCCACCCTAACTATTCAAATATGATGGCAACCAAAAGCGTCTACATGGTATCACCCTTCAAGCCTGGACAGACGACAAGCAGGTGGCGTGGAACTACACAGGTGCATCCATATTGGCTGATACCTATCTCAAATACACCAGGGATGAAGGAGGGACAGCTGCCATTTTCAGGGAGTCCTAAAAGTCTAGAAAATGCAGTGAACTTGCCCATCATTATATGTCTGTTCCCATAGGCTCAGAGACCCTTGGCTCAAGGGAAAAGAGTGCATCTAAGTTCCTTAAGCGGCTAGGCAAAAGACTCATCTGGAAAACTAGGGATCCCAGAGCAGCTAGTTTTCTTTTCCAGCGACTCAGCGTTGCGATTCAGAGGGGTAGTACCTGCTGTATCCTGGATATGTGTCCCAGCTCTGAGGGGCTTTACCTTTGACCTTATACCTTTGATGAGTTTCGAGAGTCTTTCTACTCCCGGAGCTCAACCATGGGCCAGGCTTGTCTGGTGCTAGCGTGGTCAATCAGGCTCTTGCTGCTGGAGGCCCGCCGCCCCAGAAATCCATCACAGCTTGGTTGATCTTGCATCAGGTGAAGATACTTGTCCAGTTTTCTCTTGAAGACTTCTACATTTGTTTCAGCGGTGTTTCTGATATTTTCTGGTAAAATGCTGAATAATCTAGGGACACGAATGTTGTTACAGTGTTCCCTTATTGTGTCCACCGCACCCCTGCTTGTCACTGGGTTTACTTTACACTTCCTCCCATATCTCTCGCTCCATTAAGTTGTTATGGCAGTTTGCAGATTTTGGGACCAGGCCCTCAAGTACCTTCTAGGTATATATTATCATGAATCTCTCTCCTCCGCTCAAATGAGTACATATTCAAGACTTTACTGTGTTCTCAGTAATTTAAATACTTTACTGGCTCTATGCAGGCGTAAACGATCTCTGTATTTGTTGAAGCTCTAATATTTCTCCTGCCTTGAACGGGGTCGTCAACACTGAGCAATATTCCAAATGAGGTAGCACTACCGATTTAAAAAGTGTCACTATTAGTATTATTTCCTTTTTTAAAGGTTCTCAATACCCACCCCTCATTCTCCTGGCTGTCGTGATCTTTGTCTTATTATATTCTTTGAAAGAAAGATCAGTTGACGTAGTTATTCCCAAGTCTTTCACGTGTTCCTTTCGTTCTGTTTGATAATTGTCTTGAGTTTTGTATACAGTATTCGTTTTGAGTTCTTCATTCTTTCCATACTTAAGCATGTGGAACTTATCACCACTGAACGTCATGTTGTTCTCTACTACCCACTGGAAAACACTCCTTACATCTTCCTGTAATTTTTCAGTGTCTTCTACCATAGTGATTTTCATGTTTATTTTGGTGTGATCTACAAATGATGATACAAAATTGTGACGGGTGTTTTTATATATGCTATGAGGATAAGAAGCAGCAGCGGTGCCAGGACAGTGCCTTGAGGAACTGAGATTTTTACCTCGCTGATGCTGAATTTTGCTCTTTCTACTACTAATTTTTATATTATGTGTGTTAGGAACCCGAAATTTCATCTGCCTACCTTCCCCGTAATGCCTATGGCCCTCATTTTGTGTGCTATCACCCTGTGATTGCATTTGTCAAATGACTTTGTAAAGTCTGTGTCTATCACATCTGAGGTTTTTGGTTGCCTTCCAGTGCCTCCGTAATTCTGTCATAATGGTTCAGCAGCTGTGACAGACATGATCGTCCTGCTCTAAAACCATGCTGGTTCGGGTTATGTTGGTTGTGCTGGTCCATGAAATTTGTAACCTGCCGTCTCGTCACTCTTTCGAAGATTTTTATGATGTGAGAGGTTAGGGCTACTGGTCTGTAATTTTTAGCTAGTGCTCTAATACCTCCCTTATGTAAAGAAGTTATGTCTGCACTCTTTAATTAAGGCCTCCGGTATTTCACCTAGATCTAAGCTCTTTCTCCAAAGAATACTGAGGACTCGTACTAGTGGTACTTTGCACTTTTTTTTATATAAATAAGGAATTCCATGAATTTGGTACAGGTGCTGAGTGAGTGGGCATGTGAGCTATTTCTTTTTCGAAATCTATGAGATTTATACAAATGCCAGTTAGCTGGTCTGCGCGGCATTGTGCTGGAGTGAAAAATATTTCTGCATTCTCTACTTTACTGTCATTTAGTGGGTTACTGAACACCGACTCATATTGTTCTTTTAGGATTTCGCTCATTTCCTGATCATCGTCAATAATGGTCTTATTCTACAGGTAGTTCTTAGCTTGGATTTTCCAAGGTGCGTAGGTTCGAATCTCCTTCGACCTGAGATTAGTGTTTGTGAATATTTCACTTGTTCTCCGAATTCTAAATATATACTGTTCCAGTGCATTCATGTTTGTGTTTTCTGTCAATGTAGTCTGTCTGTTTATAAAGTTCATATACAATATATAATGTAGGGAGTGGTAGGAGAAGAAAATATTCAAACAGCTCCGGGGAGAACCTTGAGTTTTCCCTGAGGTACGTTTATTGTCTTCTCTGAGGATGAGGGTCCCCAGTAAAGTTCTAGAGGTGGTACCTCCCAATATTTTATATTGGGAGGTATATATATATATATATATATATATATATATATATATATATATATATATATATATATATATATATATATATATATATATATATATATATATATGTATATGTATATATATATATATATATATATATATATATATATATATATATATATATATATATATATATATATACATATATATATATATATATATATATATTTATATATATATATATATATATATATATATATATATATATATATATATATATATATATATATATATATATATGTCTTGCCGAATAGGCAGAACTTGCTATCTTGGCTTAAATAGCAACGCTCATCTTGCCGTATAGGACAAGTGAAAATTTGTGTATGCAATAATTTCGCCAAAATCATTCTGAACCTAACGAAAAAAATATATTTCACTGTGTTTGTTTAATATTAAATTATTGTAATCAAATCTAAAATATATTTAGTTGGGTTAGGTTAAAATAAATTGCTCTTGTTATAATAAGGTTAGGTAAGTTTTCTAAGATTCTTTTGGTGCAAAATTATAAATTTTTACATTAGCATTAATGAAAAAAATATATCTTTAAACGTACTAGAGAAAATTTCAGAAAGGAATTAATTTTAAATGAGTTCTTGCTAATTGACCAGTTTTACATATTCGGCACGACATATATATATATATATAATATATATATATATATATATATATATATATATATATATATATATATATATATATATATATATATATATATATATATATTTTATAGGTAGTAGGTTGGTAGACAGCAACCCCCCAGGGAGGTACTACCGTCCTGCCAAGTGAGTGTAAAACGAAAACCTGTAATTGTTTTACATGATGGTAGGATTGCTGGTGTCTTTTGTCTGTCTCATAAATATGCAAGATTACAGGTACGTCTTGCTACTTCTACTTACACTTAGGTCACACTACACATACATGTACATGTTTATTTATACACACTCATCTGAGTTTTCTTTGATTTTATTTTAATAGTTCTTGGTCTTATTACTTTTCCTTTTATATCCATGGGGAAGTGGAATAAGAATCTTTCCTCCGTAAGCCATGCGTGTTGTAAAAGTCAGCTAAAATGCCGGGAACAATGGGCTAGTAACCCCTTTTCCTGTAATAATTACTAAAAAGAATAAGAAGAAGAAAATTGTCAAAGTGGGAAGTCTGAATGTGCGTGGATGTTGTGCAAATGATAAGAAAGAGATGATTGTGGATGTTATGAATGAGAAGTAGCTGGATGTCCTGGCTTTAAGTGAAACAAAGCTGAAGGGGGTGGGAGAGTTTCAGTGGAGAGGAATAAATGGGATTAGGTCAGGGATTTCAAATAGAGTTAGAGCTAAAGAAGGAGTAGCAATAATGTTGAAGGATAAGTTATGACAGGAAAAGAGGGACTATAAATGTATTAATTCAAGGATTATGTGGAGTAAAATAAAGGTTGGATGTGAAAAGTGGGTTATAGTAAGCGTATATGCACCTGGAGAAGAGAGAAGTGTAGAGGAGAGAGAGAGAGATTTTGGGAAATGTTGAGTGAATGCATGGGGAGTTTTAAACCAAGTGTGAGAGTACTTGTGGTTGGGGATTTTAATGCTAAAGTGGGTAAAAATGTTGTGGAGGGAGTAGTAGGTAAATTTGGGGTGCCAGGGGTAAATGAAAATGGGGAGCCTTTAATTGAGCTATGTGTAGAAAGAGGTTTGGTAATAAGTAATACATATTTTACGAAAAAGAGGATAAATAAATATACAAGGTATGATATAGCACGTAATGAAAGTAGTTTGTTAGATTATGTATTGGTGGATAAAAGGTTGATGGGTAGGCTCCAGAATGTACATGTTTATAGAGGGGCAACTGATATATCGGATCATTATTTAGTTGTAGCTACAGTTAGAGTAAGAGGTAGATGGGACAAGAGGAAAATGGCAACAAGTTAGAGAGAGGTAAAAGCGCATAAACTAAGGGAGGAGGAAGTTAGGGTGAGATATAAGCAACTATTGGCAGAAAGGTGGGCTGGTGCAAGTATGAGGGGTGGGGGGGGGGGTTTTGAAGAGGGTTGGAATAGCTGTAAAAATGAAGTATTAGAATGTGGGGCAGAAGTTTGTGGTTATAGGAGGGTGGGTGCAGGAGGAAAGAGGAGTGATTGGTGGAATGATGAAGTAAAGGGTGTGATAAAAGAGAAAAAGGTGCTTATGAGAGGTTTTTTTACAAAGCAGAAGTGTTATAAGAAGAGTCGAGTATATGGAGAGTAAAAGAAAGGTGAAGAGAGTGGTGAAAGAGTGCAAAAGGAGAGCAGATGATAGAGTGGGAGAGGCACTGGCAAGAAATTTTAATGAAAATAAGAAAAAAATTTGGAGTGGGTTAAACAAGTTAAGAAAGCGTAGGAAACGAATGGATTTGTCAGTTAAAAACAGAGTAGGGGAGTTAGTAGATGGGGAGATGGAGGTATTGGGTAGATGGCGGAAATATTTTGAGGAACTTTTAAATGTCGACGAAGAAAGGGAGGTGGTAATTTCATGCACTGGACAGGGAGGTATACCATCTTTTAGGAGTAAAGAAGAACAGGATGTGAGTGTGGGGGAGGTGCGTGAGGCATTACGTAGAATGAAAGGGGGTAAAGCAACTGGAACTGACGGGATCATGACAGAAATGTTAAAAGCAGGGAGGGACATAGTGTTGGAATGGTTGGCATTTTTGTTTAATAAATGTATGAAGAGAGGAAGGTACCTAGGGATTGGCAGAGAGCATGTATAGTTCCTTTATATCAAGGGAAGGGGGACAAAAGGGATTGTAAAAATTATAGAGGAATTAGTTTACTGAGTATACCAGGAAAAGTGTACAGTAGGGTTATTATTGAAAGAATTAGAAACAAGACAGAATGTAGGATTGTGGATGAGCAAGGAGGTTTCAGAGTGGGTAGGGGATGTGTAGATCAAGTGTTTACATTGAAGCATATATGTGAACAGTATTTAGATAAAGGTAGGGAAGTTTTTATTGCATTAATGGATTTAGAATAGGCATATGATAGAGTGGATAGGGGAGCAATGTGGCAGATGTTGCAAGTATATGGAATAGGTGGTAAGTTACTAAATGCTGTAAAGAGTTTTTATGAGGATAGTGAGGCTCAGGTTAGGGTGTGTAGAAGAGAGGGAGACTACTTCCCGGTAAAAGTAGGTCTTAGACAGGGATGTGTAATGTCACCATGGTTGTTTAATATATTTATAGATAAGGTTGTACAAGTAAATGCTAGGGTGTTCGGGAGAAGGGTGGGATTAAATTATGGGGAATCAAATACAAAATGGGAATTGACTCAGTTACTTTTTGCTGATGATGCTGTGCTTATGGGAGATTCTAAAGAAAAATTGCAAAGGTTAGTGCACGAGTTTCTGAGAGTGTGTAAAGGTAGAAAGTTGAAGGTGAACATAGAAAAGGGTAAGGTGATGTGGGTATCAAATGATTTAGATAAAGAAAAATTGGATATCAAATTGGAGAGGAGTATAGAAGAAGTGAATGTTTTCAGATATTTGGGAGCTGACGTGTCAGCGGATGGATTTACGAAGGATGAGGTTAATCATAGAATTGATGAAGGAAGAAAGGTGAGTGGTGCGTTGAGGTATATGTGGAGACAAAAAATGTTATCTATGAAAGCAAAGAAGGGAATGTATGAAAGTATAGTGGTATCAACACTCTTCTATGGTTGTGAGGCTTGGGTTGTAAATGCTGCAGCGAGGAGATGGTTGGAGGCAGTGGAGATGTCCTGTCTAAGGGTAAGGTGTGGTGTAAAATTATGCTGAAAATTCGGAGTATGGAAATTAGGAGAAGGTGTCGAGTTAATAAAAGTATTAGTCAAAGGGCTGAAGAGGGGTTGTTTAGGTGGTTTGGTCATTTAGAGAGAATGGATCAAAGTAGAATGAATGGAGAGTGCATAAATCTGTAGGGAAGGAAGGCGGGGTAGGGGTCGTCCTCAAAAAGGTTGGAGAATGGGGTAAAGGAGGTTTCGTGGGCGAGGGGCTTGGACTTCCAGCAAGCGTGCATGAGCGTGTTAGATAGGAGTGAATGGGACCTGACGATCTGTTGGAGTGTGAGCAGGGTAATATTTAGTGAAGGGATTCAGGGAAACCGGTTATTTTCATATAGTCGGACTTGAGTCCTGGAAATGGAAAGTACAATGCCTGCACTTTAAAGAAGGGGTTCAGGATATTGACAGCTTGGAGGTATGTGTTGTGTATCTTTATACGTATATGCTTCTAAACTGTTGTGTTCTGAGCACCTTTGCAAAAACAGTGATTATGTGTGAGTGAGGTGAAAATGTTGAATGATGATGAAAGTATTTTCTTTTGGGGGATTTTCTTTCTTTTTGGGTCACCCTGCCTCAGTGAGAGATGGCCAGCTTGTCATATATATATATATATATATATAAATATATATATATATATATATATATAATAATATTATATATATATATATATATAAATATATATATATATATATATATATATATATATATATATAAGTAGTGCTGAGGCGGCTCAGCGGTCTCTGCATGCTGAGTGGTCCCTCCTGAGCGGTCTCTTCCTGAGCGGTCTCCTTTTCACACCTTTATGCTAATGACCTTGACCTCGCCCTTACACCACCCCACCCTCGACCACCTCACCCTCGACCACACTCGCCCTCGACCACCTCGCCCTCGACCACCTCACCCTCGACCACCTCCCCCTCGACCACCTCACCCTCGACCACCTCGCCCTCGACCACCTCACCCTCGACCACCTCCCCCTCGACCACCTCACCCTCGACCACCTCCCCCTCGACCACCTCACCCTCGACCACCTCTACCCTCGACCACCTCGCCCTAGACCACCTCGCCCTCAACCCCCACCCTCCCCACCCGCGCCCCGCGCGCCCGCCTGCCGCGCCCCTCGCGCCCGCCCGCGCCCCTCGCGCCCGTCCGTCGCGACCGCCCGCGCCTTCTGCAGCGCCTTCTGCAGCGTCGTCCGGATCGCCCCCGCTCCCCGAATTTTTTTCCGATTTTTTTCAAATTTTTTTTGAATTTAATTTTCTTGTGCTCTCCATCTCCTCGGATCAAATTTTTGAGGTTCCCCCTCCCACTTTCACCCCCATCCCAATTTTTTCGATTTTTTTTTAATTTCATTTTCTTATGATCTCCTCGGATCAAGTTTTTTGGATTCCCCCCTCTGGGGGTAAGCATTCCAAATGGACTCCCACTTTCACCCCAAATATTCCTGCTCTACTTCCTTGGATCAAGTTTTTTGGATTCCCCCCTCTGGGGGTAAGCATTCAAAATGGACTCCCACTTTCACCCCAAATATTCCTCCTCCATCTCCTTGGATCAAGGTTTTCTCGATAATACAAAGACTCCATCTCCTTGGATCAAGTTTTTGGATTCTCCCCTCTGGGGGTAAGCATTCAAATGAACTCCTCCTATGGGGCATGGTACTTTCTCTTACTACAGGTCTAAATAATGTGACGTCACCCCCCCGTGTTTACTCGGGGTCATGACGTCACGTGATACCTCACACATACAGGCTGAATCTTGTCGACTTCCCCTATGTCAGTGACGTCACGTGATGCCCCCCGCACACAGGAAAAACTTGTCGACAACAATAACTTAAAACAGGAAACACTTTTTTTATAAACCATGCATTTCATATACAACTGGGAAAACATTTCGCTCTTAACCCAAATAACCCAAAAAATTTTACTTTTTTTCTTTAAAATACCCACAACAACCCAATTTCTTTAAAAATACAACACAATCTAGAATTTTTCTCGTTTTAATATTTCATCTCGGGTCACTCCCCCGAAGAAACCCCTCTTGCTCCTTCTCCCCCCCCCCCCCAAAACCCTCACACCCCCCCCAAACCCCACTTTTCACTCAAACCCACAATTTTTCTCTTTTAAAAATATTTCATCAAAAAAGTCACCACAACATTCAACTTATAACCACTTTTCGTTTAAATTCCTAGTCACAATTTTACATTTTACAATTTAATACGCACACACCCTCATTTTATTTTGAACACCTTAAAAACACTTTTAAAAATCATTTAAATACTACAAAAATACCTTTAAAACATTTCCAAACAACATGAAAACATTCCAAAATATCATTTTGAGTACTCCCAAATACCCACTGAATACTACTAAAACCCATGAATAAGTAAAAACACCCCAAAATCCCCCAAAACTAAGATCAACACACAGACTAACACCCATTTTCCACAAACCCCCTAAATCACATAACCAAGACATTAAAATTTTAAAATGAGTACATCACCTCCAACTAAGATATAACATGAGTGAAAAAAAAAAAAAAAAAAAAAAAAACATAGCACAATCCAACACACACGAACACTTATAACAAAAATCACTTCTTTTTCGGTTCCTAGTTCGACAACATACCCACACCCCAAAAACACCCACAACCCAAACCCCACAACCCCCCACAACACCCCCCAACACCCACAACCCACAACACCCCCCAATTTTTTTTCTCGTTTTAACTAATTTCATCAAAAAAGTCACAACAAAAACCCCATTATAAATTTTTTTCGATTCCTAGTTCGCAACAACCCCCACACCCCACAACCCCCAAAATCCCAACACCCCAACCCACTTTTTTTTTTTTTTTTCGTTTTAACAAATTTCATCAGTAAACTCACAACAAAAACCCCTTATAACTCTTTTTGGGGGTATCTCTAGTTCGACAACAATACCCACAACCCACAACACCCACATCCCACAACACCCAACCCCACAACACCCCAACCCAAAACACCCACAACCCCAAAAATTTTTTTCTCGTTTAACTAATTTCATCAGAAAAAGTCACAACAACCCCACTTATAACATTTTTTGGTATCTCAGTTCGACAACAATATCCACAAACCCAAAACCCACAACACCCAAAACCCACATCCCCCACAACAACAACCCACTTAAACATTTTTTTGGGTATCTCTAGTTCGACAACAATTACCCACAACCAAACACCCAAAAAACCCACAACACCACCCCACAACACCCCAACAACAACCCCTTATAACATTTTTCCGATATCTCTAGTTCGACAACAACACCCACATCCCCAACCCCCACATCCCACAACACCCCCAACCCCAACAACCCCCACAACCCACCACCCAAAACCCAAAAACCCCCACAACCCACAACACCCAAAACAACAACCCACTTAAAACATTTTTTTTCGATATCTCTAGTTCGACAACAATACCCACACCCTAACCTTACCAAATTTAAAATTCACAATTTTTCCTTTTTCGATAAAAATTTTTTTCCCCTTTTTTTTTATTGAATCTTAAAATGTAATACACATTCCTCCCTACATTACTAAAATTTAATATTCCTCTCCATCCCCATCTCCTTGTATCCCCCAAAAATTAATTTTAAACTCACACATTTATCATCTCACTACCCAATTTCGCACATTTTTCACACCCTCCATTTTTTTCCAACATATCATAATTTTTACTTCATAATTTTTTTAAAATTTTCACACTTACTTTATTTTCAGTAAAATCTCCCCATTTTTCTTTAAATTTCTAATACAACCCTCCCCATACCTTCTCCATCTCACCCCTTTCGTCCCATCCACTCACCCACTCCCAATCCCCTCTTTGAACACACACAAAAATCACATTTCACATCCACAAATGCATCTCATCACCCACTGAAACCCAAATAAAATCACTGTAACCAAGTTATTCCCAAAATTCTAAACCACCAACACACACAGACAATCCTTTACTTTGAACCTACCAAAAACACCATCAATTACCATTAAAAACCCAAAAAACATTCGAACCCCCCCCAAATCACCACTGAATACTCCAAAACCTTCAAAAATACCCAAACATCTTTTAAAACACCATAAAAAAACATCAAAAAACCCTTTGAATATTCCAAATACCCACTGAATTCAGTCAAAACACCCCCAAAAATCCCAAAACTAAGATCAACATTTACTATGAATACCCCAAAAAAACTTCATCAAACTCCTTTGAATCTACCAAACCCCACTGAATACTCCCCAAACTCTACTAAAAATCCCCAGAAACTAAGATCAACAACACCAACAAACCCCCATTTTTAAGAAACCCCCTTAAAATCACTATAACCAAGAACCCCACTCACCTCAACTTTTTTAAAACATGAGCGAAAAAAAAAACCCATTCTCATAAATCTTTTTGAATACTCAAAAAAACACCTTTGAACTTTTCAAACAAACCCACCCGAACACACAAAAACAAACATCCATAAACTATCACAAGATCACTATTTTTAAAAAAACATTCGCACAAAAAATCACAATCCCAACTTATTTAACTTTTTGAGGGGAAGTACTTGTTTAACCTTTTATATCTCCAAATCTAAGATCCCAAAAATCAGACGTTTCCCAAAATTTTCTAAAACCCCCACCAAAAGATCAACTTTTTTTGTACACATTCTTTAAAAATCATCAAAACGAAGATCAAAAAAACTATCTTCTTTTACTAAGATAGTAACATTTTTGTCTTCTCTAACTCACCCCCCAATTTAATCTCTTCACATTTACACTTTTCATTAACAGAAATTACATTCATCCACCAAACTCCCCCCTTTCTCCAGACTTTTACAAAAAATTAGCCAAAAAAAATTTAACTCAACACTTAAAACATGAGCATTACCATAACAAAACACATGACAAACTTTGAACCAACTTAACAACCCCAAAACACCACGAACATTTTCAAAAAATACTCTGCCTCATTTGAACACCTTAAAAAACACCTCCAATACTCCCAAAACTTGATTACTACCCATCACCACTGAATACTACCAAACACCGTCAAAATTCCCCAAAACAAGTTTAACACACCATCTAACACCCTTTTTATAGAAATCCCCTAAAATCACTATCCCCGAACTCCCTCCCCATGGGCGCATAAAAAAAAAAGCATGAACCAAAAACCCAAATCACAAACACCTGTACATGACCCCATCAAAAAAAACAATCTTGACACACATAAATCTAAGACAACCACCATCAAACAAACCCCATTTTCACTTTACCTCAAAAACCATAATACCACAGAAAACACCATTTCTTAAACATTCACACAAAAAATCTATTTACAATATCTAAGCGCACTAAAACCCTCCTACCCCCAAACACGTGTCCACCCCCAGGCCCGGGCGAGGCCACCTCCAGTGACGTACCCCCCACCCTTGTTTATTGGGTGGTCCCTTTACCCCCAACCCCCCCTTTGTTTCAACCTGCTGCCCCACAATATTAAAAACCCTATAACCAAGAGATTACCAGATTTTATGACCCCACCACTAAGATCACAGAAATCACTCATTTTTTTTTAAACATTCACACAAAAATCACGATCCCAATTCCATATCATGTTTACCAAATCTATCAAATTCTTCCCAAGATCACCAAAAATCTAAGATTTTCATCTAAAAACTACTATGATCACCGAAAACCTTTTTTTTAAACATTCGCGAAAAAAATAAGACATACCAAAAATACCACACATTTTCCCACAACATCTATAACAAACAGAGCAAAACTTTCTTCACCACCAAAAAAAAAAAATAATACACAGACACCCAAACTTAACTTTTCATCGCAAATTTAAGACATGGACAACACACCAAATCTAAGACTTTCCCCTTTCAAAAAAGAATACAATCATAAAGACATACACCAAAACCTAAAATTTGACATTTTGACAATAAATATAAGACATAAGCTCAAAAAAATTTCCCATGTCATGAGACATTACCAAACAAAGTCACACACCCCCAACTAATACAAATCACTTTACAAAGTTTTAACATTCATCAACAAAAATTTAAAATAAAATTTACCCCCCAAATTTTATTCAAAAACAAAAAAATTTTTTTAACATTTTTTTCTCAAACTAAATATTCATCCCACTTTTTATCGTTTCTCATCTATGTTACATATCACTTTCCCCCCTCATCACCCCAAAACATCCCTAGGCGGAGGGGTCTGGGGTTTTAAAAATCTTGGTGAAAATACGGATAAATAAAAAGGAAGTTTTAGGGATTGGGGGGTAAAAATGTGATATGTAACATAGAAAAAAGATAAATTTGGGGTATGAATATTCATTTGAGAAAAAAATTGAAAAACCCTTTTATGTTTGACATAAATTTGGGGGGTAATTGTATTAAATTTTTTGTTGATGAAAATTTTAAAATGAACTTAGTAAAGTGATTGGTTTAGTTGGGGTGTGTGACTTTGTTTTGGTAATGTTCATGACATGGTAAAATTTTTTTTGCTTAGTCATATTTATTGTCAAATGTCAATTTTAGGTTTTTTTGGGGTAGCTTAGTTATATGTGTTGCTTAGTTGAGGTGAATGTCTTGATTTTGGGGTGTATGTTCATTCCCTTAAAATTTGGGTGAAAAGTATAATTTTTGGTGTCTGTGTATTATTTTATTTTTTTATGGTGAAGATATGTTATAGTGCTCATGTTTTTTTATAATGTTTGGGGGAAATGTCGTGGTATTTTTTTGATGTTTATTTTTGCCGAATGTTTAAAAAAAAGTGTTTTTTTTTGAAAGTTGTTTTGAGATGAAAAATCTTAGATTTTTGGGGATCTTTGGGGAAGAGAGTTATAGATGTGGTAAACATAATGGGAATTGGTGCGTGATTTTTTTTGAATGTTTAAAAAAAAAATGATGATTTCTGTGATCTTGTGGGGGGGTCATAAAATCTGGTAATCCTTGGTTTTTTAGTGTTCGATATTTGGGGACAGCGGTTGAAACAAGGTGGGGTTGGGGGGAATGTGACCACCAAGTAAACACAGATGGGGGTGTGACTCACTGGGGTACCGCCGGCCTGTGGGGTTGACATGGTGTTTTTGGTAGTGAGGTGAGTGGCCCTTTGATATGCAAATATAATTTTGTGTGAATGTTTATAAAAATGAGTGTTTTCTGTGGTATTATGGTTTTTTTAGGTAAATGAATATGGTTTTGTTTATGGGGGTTGTCTAGATTTATTTTTGTACAATATATTTTTCAGTTTTATGGGGTATGTACAGGGGTTTTGTATTAGGTTTGTGTTATGCTTTTTTTTTTAGCCCCATGGGGGGGGAGTTTTTGGTTATAGTGATTTTGGGGGGTTTCTATAAAAAGGGGGTTAGATGGTGATGTTAAAATTAGTTTCTGGTGATTTTTACGGGGTTTTTGGGATATTCAGTGGTGATTTTGGGGTTTAAACATATGTTTTGGGATATTCGGGGGTTTTTTGAAGGTTTTAAATGAGGCAGGGGATTTTTTTTAAGATGTTCGTGGTTTTTTGGGGTTGTTCAGATTGGTTCAAAAGTCAGTGTGTTTGTTAGGGAATGTTCTGTTTAAGTGTAGATTAGTTTTTTTTTGTGCTAATGTTTAAAGTCCCCGGGAATAGGGGGGTTTTTTAGATAATGTAATTTCTGTTAATTAAATGTGTAAATGTAATGAAATGTAAAATTTGGGGGGGTGAGTTAGAAAGACAAAAAGTTACGTGATCTTTTGTAAAAGTATAGTGTTTTTTGTGATCTTCGTTATAAGATGTTTTAAAGTATGTGTACAAAAAATGTGTGATCTTTTGGGGGGGTTATAGAATTTGGTAAAAGTCTTGATTGTGGGATCTTAGATATTGGGGATATAACAGGGTTTAAAAAAGTAGCTTCCTTCAAAAATTTAAAAGAAATAAAAGGGGGGGTGACGTCGCAAGTAAACACGGATGGGTGGATGTCTGGGGGGTATCCCTATCTTTCGGTATGTGTTGGGGGTAGTGGAGGAGTGATTAGATTTGTATGGAGTTTGATTGTGATTTTTTGTGCGAATGTTTATAAAAATGATGGGATTGATGATAGCTATGGGTTCTAAGTTTTTTTTTTTTTTTGGTGTGTGTGTTGTTTGGAAAAATTTAAAGGGGTTTTTTGTGATTTTTTAAAGATTTTTGAAATGCTTTTTTTTTTTTCGCTCATGTTATAAATGTTGAGGGGAGTGGGGTCGTCTGGTTATAGTGATTGAGGGGGTTTTTTATAAAAGGGTTTTTGTTTTGGTGTGTTTACTTAGTTTTTGGGGATTTTTGTAGAGTTTGGGGAGTATTCAGTGGGGTTTTTGGGAGATTCAAAGGGTTTGGATGTTTTTGGGGTATTCATAGTAAATGTTGATCTTATTTATGTGATTTTGGTGGGGTTTTGATGAAATTTAGTGGTGTTTTGGGAGTATTCGAATGGTTTGAGATGTTTTTGATGGTGTTCAATGATGTGCAAAGAGATTTTTGAATTTTTTGGGGGGTATTTAGGGTGATTTTGGGGTGTTCGAATGATGTTTTTTTGGGGTAATTTAATGGTAATTTACGGTGTTTTTGGGAGTGTTCAAAGTAAATGAGTTTTCTGGTGTGTTTTGGTGGTCATAGAAATTTTGTGAATAATTGGTTTCAGTGATTTTAGTGGATTTCGATGGGGGTAGATGCATTTTTGGATGTGAAGGGGTTTTTTGTGTGCGTTCAGAAGAGGGGATTTGGGGGTGGGTTTGGGAGAGAAAAATGTGGGTGAGATGGGGGAGGGGTACGGGGAGGGTTTATTAGAAATTTAATGAAATTTGGGGGGGTTTTTCTGAAAAAAAAGTAATGTGTAAAATTTTTAAAAAAATTATAGAAGTGAAAAGTTATGATAAATTTTTGGAAAAGAAAAGGAGGGTGTAGAAACTGCGCAGTAGTTGGGTAGTGAGACGATTTGATGTTTTTGAGATAATATTAATTTAGTGGAACAAGGGGAAAGGGTATGGAGAGGATTTTATTTGAATTTTAGTAAAGTAGGGGGGAAATTGTATTACATTTTTTGATCAATAAAAAAAGGGGAAAAATTTGTATCAAAAAGGAAAAAAAATTTTAAATAAATTGGTAAGTGGAGGTTGTGGGTATTGTTGCGAACTAAAAATATCGAAAAAAATTTATAAGTGGGGTTTTTGTTGTGGGTGTTGTGGGTGTGGGGTGTTGTGGGGTTTTTGGGGGTTGTGGGGTTTTTTTGGGGGTTGTTGGGGTTGTGGGTTGTGGGATGTGGGTGTTGTTGTCGAACTAGAGATTCGAAAAAGATGTTTAAGGGGTTTTGTTGGGGTTTTTGTGGGTTGTGGGGAAAGTTTTTCGAACTAGAGATCAAAAAAAGATGTTATAAGTGGGTTTTTTGTTTGGGTGATGTGGGTTTTGGGGGTTTGGGTTTGGGTGTTGGGTTTGGGTATTGTTTTTCGAACTAAGATACCAAAGATGTTATAAGTGGGTTGTTTTTTGTGATTTTTCTGATGAAAATTTTTAAAACGGAAAAAAAAATTGTGGGTTGGGTGTTGTGGGTTGTGGGTGTTGTGGGATGTGGGGGTTTTTGTCGAACTAGAGAACGAAAAAGAATGATTTGTTATAAGTGTTTTATGTGGTTTTGGATTGTGCCCATTTTTTTTTTTTTTTTTTTTTTGCACTCATTTATATCTTTTTTTTGGGGGGAGTGTATCATAGAAATTTGGGAATCGTCTTGGGTTTAGTGATTTGAGGGGATTGTGTAAAAGGGTGTTAGTCTGTGATGTTGATCTTTTGTTTTTGGTGATTTTGGGGGGTTTTTGCTGTATTCGTGGGGGTTTTAGATATTCATGGGGTTTTGGGAGTATCAAAATGATATTTTGGGAAATGTTTTTAGTGTTGTTTGGAAATGTTCAAAGGATTTTTTTTGGTATTCAAATGATTTTTTAAAAGTGTTTTGAAAGGGGTTCAAAGTAAAGGAGGTGTGTGTGCGTATTAACTTTGTAATAGTAAAAAGTGACTAGTGAATTAATCGAAAATGGTTTAATGTAAGTGTTGTGGGGGATTTTTTTGATAAATGTTAAACGAGAAAAATGTGGGGTTTGAGTGAAAAATGTGAGGGGTTTTGGAGTGTGAGGGTTTGGGAGGGCGGGGGGAAGGAGAAGAAAGGTTTCTTTGGGGATACCTAATGAAATAGTTTAAAAAGAGAAAAAGTTAGACTTGTTTGTATTTTGTAAAAAAATTGGATTGTTTTTGGGGATTAAACGAAAAAACGTGAAATTATTTGGGTTTTCCTGGGTTTAAAAGCGAAAATGTTTTCCCCGTTTGTTATGAAATGCATTGGTTTTATAAAAAATAGGTTATCCTGCAAATTTAAATTTTTTGTCGCCGACAAAATTTAGCCCGTGTGCGGCTCACGTACGTCACTGACAAGGGGGGAAGTCGACAAGATTCAGCCTGTATGTGTGAGGTCATCACTGACGTCCTGACGCCGAGTAAACACAGGTGGGGGGACGTCCACTTATTTTGACCCGTAGTAAGAGAAGTACCCTCCCCTAGGGGGATTCATTTAATCTTACCCCCCGAGGGGAATCCAAAAACTTGATCCAAGGAGATGGAGTCTTTTTTTTATCGAGAAAAACCTTTATCCAAGGAGATGGAGGGGGAATATTTGGGGGAAAGTGGAGTCCTTTTGAATGCTTACCCCCCGAGGGGGGAAACCAAAAAACTTTACCGGGAGATCATAAGAAAATGAAATTCAAAAAAAAT
>NC_069430.1:39328481-39348481 GCF_026875155.1 Cherax quadricarinatus
ACATCAGGAGGAAGACAACAGTCAAAGACCAGGTGATCAGATTAAGGACAGAAGGTGGAGAACTCACAAGAAATGATCAGGAGGTATGTGAGGAGCTGAACAGGAGATTTAAGGAAGTTTTTACAGTAGAGACAGGAAGGGCTGTGGGAAGACAGCACAGAAGGGAACATCAAGAGGGAATATACCAACAAGTGTTGGATGACATACGAACAACTGAGGAGGGGGTGAAGAAGCTCTTAAGTGACCTTGACACCTCAAAGGCGATGGGACCGGACAACATCTCCCCATGGATCCTTAGAGAAGGAGCAGAGATACTGTGGGTGCCTCTAACCACAATCTTCAACACATCCCTTGAAACTGGGCAACTACCTGAGAAATGGAAGACAGCTAATGTAGTCCCCATATTTAAGAAAGGAAACAGAAACGAGGCACTAAACTACAGACCTGTGTCTCTGACATGTATTGTGTGTAAAGTCATGGAGAAGATTATCAGGAAGAGAGTGGTCGAACACCTGGAAAGGAACAAGATTATAAATGAAAACCAGCATGGGTTCATGGAAGGCAAATCTTGTATCACAAAACCTCCTGGAGTTTTTATGACAAGGTAACAGAAGTAAGACACGAGAGAGAGGGGTGGGTAGATTGCGTTTTCCTAGACTGCAGGAAGGCCTTTGACACAGTTCCTCACAAGAGATTAGTGCAGAAGCTGGAGGATCAGGCGCACGTAAAAGGGAGGGCACTGCAATGGATAAGGGAATACCTGACAGGGAGGCAGCAACGAGTCATGGTACGTGAAGAGGTATCACAGTGGGCTCCTGTTACGAGCGGGGTCCCACAGGAGTCAGTTCTAGGACCAGTGCTATTTTTGATATATGTGAACGACATGATGGAAGGAATAGACTCTGAAGTGTCCCTGTTCGCAGATGACGTGAAGTTGATGAGAAAATTAAATCGGACGAGGATGAGGCAGGACTGCAAAGAGACCTGGACAAGCTGGACATGTGGTCCAGCAACTGGCTTCTCTAATTCAATCCAGCCAAATGCAAAGTCATGAAGATTGGGGAGGGGCAAAGAAGACCGCAGACAGAGTATAGGCTAGGTGGACAAAGACTACAGACCTCACTCAGGAGAAAGTCCTTGGGGTGACCATAACACCGAGCACATCACCGAGGCACACATCAACCAAATAACCGCTGCAGCATACGGGCGCCTGGCAAACCTGAGAATAGCGTTCCGATACCTTAATAAGGAATCGTTCAAGACACTGTACACTGTGTATGTTAGGCCCATACTGGAGTATGCAGCACCAGTCTGGAACCCACACCTGGTCAAGCACGTCAAGAAGTTAGAGAAAGTACAAAGGTTTGCAACAAGGCTAGTCCCAGAGCTCAAGGGAATGTCGTACGAGGAAAGGTTAAGGGAAAATCGGACTGACGACACTGGAGGACAGAAGGGTCAGGGGAGACATGATAACGACATACAAGATACTGCGGGAATAGACAAGGTGGACAGAGATAGGATGTTCCAGAGAGGGGACACAGGGACAACGGGTCACAACTGGAAGCTGAAGACTCAGACGAGTCACAGGGACGTTAGAAGTATTTCTTCAGTCATAGAGTTGTCAGCAAGTGGAATAGCCTAGCAAGTGAAGTAGTGGAGGCAGGAACCATACATAGTTTTAAGAAGAGGTATGACAAAGCTCAGGAAGCAGAGAGAGAGAGAGGATCCAGTAGCGATCAGTGAAGAGGCGGGGCCAGGAGCTGAGTCTCGACCCCTGCAACCACAATTAGGTGAGTACAATTAGGTGAGTACACACACACACACACACACACACACACACACACACACACACACACACACACATACACACATACACACATACACACACACACACACACATACACACACACACACACACATACACACATACACACATACACACACACACACATACACACACACACACATACACACATACACACATACACACACACACACACATACACACACACACACACACACACACACACACACACACACACACATACACACATACACACATACACACACACATACACACACACACACACATACACACATACCCACACACACACACACACACACACACACACACACACACACACACAACACACACACACACACATACACACACACACACACACACACACACACACACACACACCACACACACACATACACACACACACATATACACATGCACACGCGCGCGCACACACACTGCTATTTATATCACTGGACGTCTAGAAAAGGTAACTTGTCATTGGACTCTTCAAGTGTAAACTGGATAGTTCAACTCGTTGAGCCTTTAAACCTTCTCTGAAGATTCCGCTCATCAAAACGCTGCTGGGGGCCATACCATAGGTTTGTTTCAATAGCAGGCTCTACAGACAAACTTATGGTATGAGAATGGGGCCTATCACTTCGGGCATAGGGAGTGCATCACACAGACTGGCCGGCCACCTTGCCAAATACCTCTCAGCGCTGCTGGGCACCATCAGTCAAGACCACCTTAAAGCTAAATGTTAAAAACAAAAGCATGGCTTCCTTCGATGTCACAGCCCTCTATACCAACGTTCCTATTGACGCTTCCGGAACAGTTTGAGACAGAAGCTCACTGAACACCACGACCTCCTTTTACCTCTTCCAGATTTCATCAGTCTAGTGGATCTCTGTGTTAATTTCAACTTCTTCCAATATCAGGACAACTGTTACAGTGATTTTGGATGGCAATGGGCAGCCCGCTCAGTGCTGTGCTTGCCAATCTCTTCATGGAAAACCTAGAGACAGAGAAACTCCGCAGCCTCATTCCCAACACCGTTACCTGGCTAAGATACGTTGATGATATATTGGTTTTCTATCCGAGACGTCTCAATATCCAGGCCCTTCTCAACAAGATCAATGCAGCCGAACCATCAATAAAGTTTACACTTGAACTCGAAAACGATGGCAAACTTCCTTTCCTCGACGTTCTCCTGTGCAGATCTCCCGACAGTGACAAACTTCTCTTCAAAGTGTATAGAAAACCTACTAATAAGGATGATCTTATACACTTTTATTCACACCAAGACACCCGCACTAAAAGAGGAGTCCTCATTGGCTTCTTCTTGAGAGCTCTTCGCATCTCTAGCCCTTGTTTTCTAGAAGAAGAATGCACTTACATAACACAAGCCTTTACACGTCTTCAGTTTCCATCTTTCTTCATCCGAGATTGCAGACTCAAGGCACAAGCTATCCTCAACAAGCCGCCCATGGAACAACCCTCTAAGCAGTTCATAGTGCTCCCATGTGGTGGTGTTGCCACAAATGCTCGCCTGGCACTTGCTATGAGTGACATCAACCTTTCCACCATAAACATCATCTTTTATCAAAGACCTCACTAGGAAACGCAGCCCCACACCTCTAACTTCTACAGCAGGCGTCTACACAATCCCCTGTGGATTCTGTCCCAAGAAATATGTAGGCGAGACAGGCAGAGATCTTGCGGTCCGTCTGAAAGAACATCGAAGTGCCTGTAACAGAGACGATTTAAGGTACGCCTGTGTCCTCCACAGAGATTCCACGGGGCATTTGATGAACTGGAATGATGCACAACTCGTTCTCACCGAACCAGACCTCAGACGCCGACGGTGCCTAGAAGCCTCACTAATCGCCGTCACTGACACAATAAAACGTAACACTAGAAACCACAAAATTTCAAAAACATTAGTATACACTACCAACCCAACAACACAGGAGTCACATGATCTCATCGTCTACCCTTTCTCATCCCAACATGGCATTCTTCAGGTCACCATGCATCACTCACATTTCACTCTCCGCCTATATATAATGTCTTTCTACCTCTGTACGTTAGAAGTGATCAAGGTCCCAGGACCGAAACGTTTTCTAATAAATATGTCATAATGTTTGCTTACGTGTCTTTCTAAATCAACTTGTCGGTATTTATTACCAAGGTTTATACCATGAGAATGGGGTCCCCCATCAACGCCGTCTTGGCCAACTTGTATATAAAGCACCTGGAAGCTGAACACTTCACCAACATCATCTCCACCAGAGTCACCCGGTTACGTGGACGGCATCCTCATAATAACTCCCAAAAGTTGTGATGTGCGGAATCTTCAGGGATGGCTCAACACAGCTGAACCGGCCATCCAGTTTACACTTGAAGAGTCCAATGACAAGTTACCGTTTCTAGACGTCCTCATTCACAAAGTGGATAACACTCTAAGGTTTCAAGTTTACAGGAAGCGTACATTCCCCATGATTATAATTATAATACAGGAAGCCTACAAACAAAAACGATCTCACACACTTCTAGTCAAGAGGCATCATCATTGGATTTCTCCAAGGGGATACCTAATTTGCAGCCCAGAGTATCTTGACGAGACTTACCCCCGGCCGGGGGTATGGTTTATCTTGACGAGGAGTGTACATACACCAAACCTTCACTGAGCTACATTTTCCTTCCTTTTCCATCAAAGACTGCAGGAAAAGAGCCCTTCAGATCAGCAATTCTCGACGCACTAACACCACTCCTAACAAAGTTATAATCCTTCCCTACAGCCAGGTTGTACTGAACGTCTCTAAAGTAAATTAGACAATTATGCAACATGTAGGTAGCTTTATTGTAGACGTTTCGCCATCCAGTGAATTGATCAATACAAATTCAAGGACATAACTTGAAGACAGTAGAATTATATACAAAAGATGAAGTAATCAGTCCCTCAGCCTTGGAGTTGGTGTGAAGAGCGTCATAGTTGTGAAGAATCTGAAGCACAGGCAAGAAGGCTGGCCCTTATATACTGGCGTCAGGTAGAAAGGGACGGCTAACAGACGAAGGTATTGTCACTGGTGGGTGGGGTTTCCCAGTGGAAGTAGGTCATATCCAAGGGACGGGGTATTGATAAAGCTACTGGATGGCGAAACGTCTACGATAAAGATACCCAGATGTTGTATATGTGTCTAATTTTCCTCATCTTGTCGGTATTGTATACCATTCATGTAAGTCTCTAAAGTACTTGCACAGGCTAACACTGGAGTCATCATCGCAACCAGTACTTCCATAGATGTGACTAGCACACTGAACATTGAACCAATCAACGCAGTGGTTTATGCTATCCCCTGTGGAGGCTGTGAAAGAATATACGTAGGTGAAATAGCAAGAAACCTGGAAACTTCAAGAAACTTGAGCAGTGCCTGCGTACAACACCGGAATTCCGCCACTCACCTGATGAAATTCAACGACGCTAGACTAGTGATTTAAGAACCCAATCTCCGTAGAAGTAAATGCTTTGAATCATCATTAATCGCTATTTCTAGCATAAAATAAAGGCACCTACATCATCTCTGAAGCATTAGAAAGAATTCTCCTCAAAACAATATACCCCGACATAACATAGATGCTACCACTACTACTACTACTACTGTAAAAGGACACAAGTGCAACTAATGTGACATTTATTGTGGCAACGTTTCGCTCTCCAGGAGCTTTATCAAGCCATTACAAACAATACATGGACACAGAGGGTATATAAAGGCTCAGAGTGAGGTGAATACTAGTGAGGTACCATTTCGATGTTCACTAGTGGTAGTAGTAGTAGTAGTAGTAGTGGTAGTGACAAAAGTAATACAATATGGTAGAGCTCTACCATATTGTATTACTTTTGTCACTACCACTACTACTTACTACTACTACTACTACTACTACTACTACTACTACTACTACCACTAGTGAACATCGAAATGGTACCTCACTAGTATTCACCAATGGCTTGATAAAGCTCCTGGAGAGCGAAACGTTACCACAATAAATGTCACATTAGTTGCACTTGTGTCCTTTTACTTTACATATTGTCGGTAATTCTACCAACTTTATTACTACTACTACTACTACTACCATTACTACCACCACAAGTACTGCAAATACTACTACTACTATGAGTACCTACAACGATTATATTATGCCTTGCACCTCATTCTAATACCTATACATACCCTCTGTGTCCATGTATTGTATATAACGGCTTGACAAAGCTCCTGTAAAGCGAAACGTTACCAAAATAATATGTCGCATTAGTTGCATTTGTGTCCTTTTACCTAACAATGCAATATTAATATTATTATTATTATTATTATTATTATTATTATTATTATTATTATTATTATTATTATTATTATTATTATTAACATTATTATATAAAAGTGTAAACCTGTAGGATCATTCAGCTGAACGAGTGGTTTAGGCTCGATCCTCCCGCATGTTACATCATTCGGTCCAACACGCATGACATTGTAAACACAGCGTGTCGTCTCCAGTTCTGCTCTTGGCCCAAGAGGGCAACACACAACGAAGTCAATAGAGGCGAAAGCCCCATTCAAATCGAGTATAAATTTCAGGCTTATTTGGCCTTAGGCTTACCCTCAGTCATCATGGGGACGGGAATAGATTGTCGATGGGGCAGTACAATAATAAACTGACATGTTATTAACGATGGATTTTTTGGGGTTATCGTGAGCAAAATAGACCCTAAGACGTGGAGTGCCTTGGCTCCAGGATGGGCAATGGTGCCATTAAACAATGGCAGGGGTGACAATAGTCGCTAAATGTGGCACAATGATGCCAGATGACACTCAGGGGAGAGTGGCAGCGCTAGGCCCACCCTCCTGCCCACCCACCCGCTCGCCTGCCCACCCATTATTGTCCCATTACCACACACCTCTACCAATCACTTCCTCCTGTTCTCTCTCTCTCTCTCTCTCTCTCTCTCTCTCTCTCTCTCTCTCTCTCTCTCTCTCTCTCTCTCTCCTCTCTCCTCTCTCTCTCTCTTCCTGAAATATTTCTTGTACTACTAAGCAACAGACGGAAAGACGTGTCACTGCTGTAGGACATCAGTTGCATAATACATCAGTTCGAAACCCTGTTGCTCAAACCTGTTTGGCTATTTTTTGTTCGACTCCGCCTGACTGTACTCAAGTCGATCTGGCTGTGTCTGTCTTGGTTCTGTGTGTGCATGTACCTGCAGATTGTTGTTGTCTTTATTTTCTTCCTTATATATTATACATAACATTTTTTAGTCCGCAGGAAATAATGTATATATATATTATATATATATATATATATATATATATATATATATATATATATATATATATATATATATATATATATATATATATATATAATATATATATATATATATGTGTGTGTGTGTGTGTGTGTGTTGTGTGTGTGTGTGTGTGTGTGTGTGTAATATATGTCCTGGGGACCCTCATCCTCAGAAAAAAAAGAATAAACTTGCTTCAGGGAACTCAGGTTCTCCCTAAAGCTGTTTGAAAAATTTCTCCTACCACCCCTTATATATTCTACATATGCTTTATGTAAAAACAAGATACATTGTCAAAATACATTGACAAAAATACAATATGGAGTAAAACAACATAGATAACAGCTCAGAGCTACATCTCGAATACTTCGTCCAGCTCCCCGGCGGTGGGCCGCGTGCCCAGAATGCTGCAGGCATTTCCTCTCTGGATCGCGACACTGAGTCTCTGAAAGAGAAAACTGGTTGCCCTGTGGTCCTTGGTTTCTGTGATGAGTTTTTCACCCAGCACTTTGAGGAACTTTAAAGCACACTTGCCCCATGCTACAAGGGTCTCTGACCCTATTGGGATGAAGTTATAGCAAGGGGGAAGGTCGTCATATCTACGGGTCTTCTGGGTCTCCCTGTGGCTGGCAGCTCCACCCCTTTCAGCTAAGGAGTATGTCAAGTAGGTGTCTGCCAATGTGGCGGCACAGGTGTATTCCCAGGAAATCTGTTTTCCTTGCTTCCAGGGTAGCATAGTGACTCCATCAATATGCTTTTGAGTTCCGTCAGACCTCTGCACTTGGGGTTCCCGTTGGGCTGGGCAACGGGCTGTGGCGAGGCTTCTCTTTATGATGTCATTGACCTCCTCATGTCTGGCATACTTCCCTTCTGGTGTGTGACACACGAGACCATGAAGTCCGAATTGATCAGCCGTCGCCCTGCCGCAAATACATCTATGTTTGGTGAGGATGGGGGCGGCTAGGCGAAGAGCAACACCAATCCGAATGGCCTGTGGGTCGAGTCGAGTGCCCAGGGAGGAATTGGGAACAGCTAGAAAGAAATCTCCTGAGTGTGGTGCCTTCACTGCTAGGAGACGAGCTTTGTCTTTTCCTGAAGCGTTGGCGAGCACTGTGTTGGCGATTTTTTCCATGATCGGTTTATCCCAGTGAGACTGTTTGTGCTATTGGGAGGAGCCGGTCTACTGGAGGAGTCTGCAAGGGTGTCCCACCGCATCGCTGCTTCAGTAAACCTGGGATCTTGAGCTCTTACCACGTCTCTCAAGCGTTTGGGGACGATCTTGACTAATGCACTGGAAGCCAAACACGACGACAGAAAAGCAGGTAAAGCTACATGCGTTGCTTTGCGCACCCGTATACCTCCCAGTCGCACCGGGAGGGTTGCCTGATCCCATTGCTGATCCTCCAGTAGTGTGTCTGTTATATTATATATATATATATATATATATATATATATATATATATATATATATATATATATATATATATATATATATATATATATATATATAATATATATATCCAGAGGTACCACCTCTGGAACTGTGCTGGGGACCTTCATCCTCAGAGAAAAGAATAAACTTACTTCAGGGAAAACTCAAGGTTCTCCCCGGAGCTGTTTGAATATTGTCTTCTCCTACCACCCTTATATTCTATATTATATGAACTTTATTGATAAACAGAATACATTGACAAAAATACAATAGGAAATAGAACAACAAAGATAACATCTCCGAGCCAACATCTCGAGTACTTCATCCAGCTTCCCGGAGGTGGGTCGTGTGCCCAGAATGATGCAGGCATTTTCCCTCTGGATCACAACATAGTCTCTGAAGGAGGAAGCTGGCCGCTCTGTGATCCTTGGTTCTCTGATGAGTTTTTCACCCAGCTCTTTGAGGAACTTTAGAGCGTGTTTGCCCCATGCTCCCAAAGGTCTCCAACCCCACTGGGATGAATTTATATTTGCGGGTCTTCTGGGTCTCCCTGTGGCTGGCAGTTCCACCCCCTTCAGCTTCAGATTGTGGCAAGTTGGTGCCAATGTGGCGGCACTGGTGTAGTTCCAGGCAATACACTTACCATCCTTCCAGAGTAGCATAGTGGCTCCATCAGGACGCTTTTGACTTCCGTCAGACCTCCGTACTTGGGGTTCCCGTTGAGCTGGGCAACGGGCTGTGGCGAGGCTTTTCTTTATGATGTTTACCTCCTCTAGTCTAGCATACTTCATTTCTGATGTGTGACAGACGAGACCATGAAGTCCGAACTGATTAGCAGTCGCCCTACCGCAAATGCACCTATGTTCGGTGAGTATGGGGGGCGGCTAGGCGAAGAGCAACACTAATCCGAATGGTCTGTGGGTCGAGTCGAGTGTCCAGGGAGGAATTGGGAACAGCTAAAAGAATCTCCTGAATGTAGTGCCTTCACCAATGGGAGAGGAGCTTTGTCCTTTCCTGAAGCCTTGGTGAGCATTGTGTTGCGATTTTTTTCCATGATCGGTTTGTCCCAGTGTGACTGTTTGTGCTCATTTGGGAGGAGCTGGTCTATTGGAATCTACAAGGGTGTCCCACTGCAGGGCTGCTTCAATGAACCTGGGGTCTTGAGCTCCTACCGCGCCTCTCAATCTCCTTGACTAATTCGATGGAAGCCAAACACGATGACAGAAGTGCAGGTAAAGCTACCTGCGTTGCTTTGCGCACCCCTATACCTCCCAGGCGCACTGGGAGGGTTGCCTGATCCCATTGCTGATTTTCCAGGGAAGGGTTTCATGCCTTCTTAAAGACTGACCTCAGGAGTTAGACACCTTGTGAGGAGATACAGGGCATCATGGGCATCAAGATCCCTTATTCTCTCCTCCATTGTCTTCAGGTCATTCAGTTTGTCCTTGAGAACTGGGTCGATGGCCTAATGACCCAGCGGTGCTCCCAAGAGGGTGCTTTTGGATGGATTGGTTTTAGAGACTTCAGGAAGGATTTTTTGCACTGCTCTGATTATTTCCTAGTTGGTTGTGATGATATCATACTTGGAGGAATTGAGAATGAAAAGTTACGAAAACGCTTGGAATTTCACTATTCTTTCACAGTGGTTGTTTTACATATTCTGAAATCACCTGTTTACTGTGATCTTATTGCATATATATATATATATATATATTATATATAATATATATATATATATATATAATATATATAATATATATATATATATATATATATAA
Source organism: Cherax quadricarinatus (assembly GCF_026875155.1). Lineage (NCBI taxonomy): Eukaryota > Metazoa > Arthropoda > Malacostraca > Decapoda > Parastacidae > Cherax > Cherax quadricarinatus. The sequence continues at coordinate 39,338,837 of NC_069430.1, forward strand.
TATATATATATGTCGTGCCGAATAGGCAGAACTTGCGATCTTGACTTAAATAGCAATGCTCATCTTGCCATATAGGACAAGTGATAATTTGTGTATGCAATAATTTCGCCAAAATCATTCTGAACCTAACGAAAAAAATATATTTCACTGTGTTTGTTTAATATTAAATTATTGTAAACAAATCTAAAATATATTTAGTTGGGTTAGGCTAAAATAAATTGCACTTGTTATAATAAGGTTAGGTAAGTTTTCTAAGATTCTTTTGGTGCAAAATTATAAATTTTTACATTAACATTAATGAAAAAAATATATCTTTAAACGTATAAGAGAAAATTTTAGAAAGGACTTAATTTTAAATGAGTTCTTGCTAATTGACCAGTTTTACATATTCGGCACGACATATATATATATATATATATATATATATATATATATATATATATATTATATATATATATATATATATATATATATATAATATATATGCAAAACAACCACTCTGAAAGAATAGAGAAATTCCAAGCGCTTTCGTGACTACTCACATTATCAAGTTCCTTGATAATGTGAGTAGTCACGAAAGCGCTTGGAATTTCTCTATTCTTTCAGAGTGGTTGTTTTGCATATTCTGAAATCACCTGTTTACTGTGATCTTATTGCATATATATATATATATATATATATATATATAATATATATAATATATATATATATATATATATATATATTATATATTAATTTACCATCATTTAAACGACGATTTTTTCATCATATTTGCCGTTATTTTTCAGAGAATTTCTCATACATACATACGTATACACACATACACAGCGATCAGTGAAGAGGCCGGGCAAGGAACATGACTCGACCCCTGCAACCACAAATAGGCGAGTACAAATGGGTGAGTACACACACACACACACACACACACACACACACACACACATCTACGAGAAAAGAATAACAGGAAAAAAAATCGACGTATATCGATTTAGGAAACGACCTGCCGTAGTGAACCTACGCTTCACTCGTATCATGCTCTCCCGTACCCCTTTCTCACCACCGCTTCCCCTTCTCCCCTCCTTTCCCTAACACCACTTTCTACCCTCACAATAAACACCCTTCCTCCCTTCCCCAACCCTCCTGGCTTCCTAACCAGCAATACTACATATGCACCAGGACGACTTGCAGCTCTGTGATTAGAGTCGTCAAAGTACAGGTGACTGGTACCTGGGTCGGTTGTCGGTTCATGTTTACCTGATTATAAGTAGACACCTGACTAGTAGAATAATATAAGTTATAATAATGTGACTGAAATAATTCACAGCTAACCCACATATGTACAGAGGATATTTATTCAAAGTTTTGTCTCTGGCATTGTAGGGTGACTGTATTCAATAATAGATTCAGTATTAATATAATAATATAGTATCTAATTATAATTATAATAATAATAAGTAGGTTAGTTGTGTTAAGGTGCCTGGGTGTTACTCGACTGTAGTGAGTAGCATTCTATTCGAAAATTTAAAAAAAAAATACAAATATGTAAGAAACTCCAGATTTGCTGGAAGGTTTCAGGGTCGAAACCAGTATGTGACCTGCCATCCTGCGTGAGGGGTGACTTAAGCAGGAGGTAACAGCAATAAGACTGTTTTTATAATGATGATTATTAAAATAAAAAATCCATAGACCGCAATCCCGCTACACTCACCTCTCTTAACTTATTGTTACACTTCACTGGTCCTCTTTCCCTTGCATAAACACTCAGAAAGAACCTCCACGTAGTTTCTGCTTCACCCTGCCACACTGGGTTATCACGAGTTCTTATGGTACTCTTCTGTCTTCCCCTGGACAGGGCGCTTCACATGAAGGAACATCCTGACTACAAGTACCGTCCCAGGCGCAAAGCCAAGAGTCTCACCAAGAAGGACAGCAGGTGGGTCCTCTCCGACTAGCGTAGCCTCAATTGAGTGCTACCCTGTTTTTGCTTGCTTATTCTGAGGCTATGTTTTCTTGAGTCATAAACTTTGCGACACTTTAAATTACTATTCGTTAAGATGGTGACAGGGTACTGGCAATACTGGAAGACAATTGAACGATGTTTCGCTCTGTCCTGGATCATGAACATCGTCTACAATTTATGAGTTAGTTGTTTTTTGTTCACTCACGATAGTGACATTTATTCTTCTGTCCTGGAAAGTAACACACACACGTCTTACATCTCTTTCTCTCCAGATACCACTTCCAGCTGCCGATGTTCCAGCCTATGCTGGAGGGACTCCGTCCCTTCTACGCCCCGCCCCACCTGCTGGCACCGCCAGGGGCACCCACAGGACCACATGATAAGTCTCCTGGGGACCTGACCCGCTCCCTCCTGCCTCCTCCACATCTCTTCCACCCCCACCTCTCTGGTCTCCACTACCCTCCCATGGATCCTGGTGTCCTCTCAAGGATGAGTTCTCCCGACGCACTGGGACTCTCCAAGCTGCCTACCTCAGAACCTCTGGCGCTTTCCAAGATGGCCTCCGTCGAGTCTTCGTTGTTCTCCCGGCTGACCTCTCATGATGTCTTCAGTCTGTCCAGGTTGTCGTCTCCGCCGCTTCCCTCTCATTTATCCTCACCTCATCTGGCATCATCATCTGGATTACCTACTTCAGGGGTCACATCTGGTCTTAACCCTTCAGGCTTATCTTCTCCAATTCCCCACCCGACGTCACCGAATCTAGCACCTTCCAGCCTGGCGTCCCCTATACCCAAGTACCCGTCCGAGGTGTCTGCCACAAGTGTTCTTTCCAGACTCCCGCTGGATAACCCGTACCTGGGCATGACGGCGCGCGAGCTGGACCACCTCCGTCTGCACCAACTCCACAGCCTGGAAAGAGAAAGACGAATAAGGGAGGAATTGGCAGTATCTCCGCCGCCATCCAGAAGCCGCTCACCTTCACCTTCCAGCCCGAAGATCGATGTTGACAGTCGGTCCAGAGAATCCAGCCCTGCGAGAAGCCCAAACGAGGCTGATCCTACAGCTAATGAGCCTGACGGAAGGAGATTCTCCGACGCTGTCGGCCGGAAGAAGACCAGGAGGTCTCCAACAGCGATGACTCGAGGGCTTTCGTCAGGTACCGGGAGAAGAAGAGCTCCGAGATGGCTCCGGACTCGCCTAGCGAGAAGTATCTTCCACCGCCATCACCACCAGGAACACTACGACTCCATCACCCCTTCCACCCCGCCTCCCTGGCCACCAGCCTCTACTCCACCACCGCCCCCCACCATTCAGTCGTCTCTTCAGCGGCAGATATGGCAAGTAGGTGCCCGCTGTATCATATTTGCTGTCTTCTAATTTTACGTATTGTGTGCGTACCTAACGTACGCACACAGGACGTACGAAAACTCTCGCACATACATACAGAAATTTTACTCTATAAATGCGTACAGGAACATACACGCGCACACACAAAATACAAACACTATTATTCGTTTTGTAAATGTTCAAGATTTTTTTAGACAGTAAGTTAACTTAGTTCTTAGGATAATAATAATAATAGTAATAATAATAATAATAATAATAATAAAGCTGAACATTCAAGCCCAGCCTTCAGCCTTTACTATTCCTGAAACGCTCACAGAAATCACCTTCCAACAAAGTGAAAAACAGTCATTTTCCATAAAAAAAAAGAAACTTTATTTAAACAACTGTGTCCAAGTTCAAATCTTCGCAATGTTGTGCCAAGGTGACCGCAGTCATTTAAAAAAAAAGAACATGAAACAAACCCAAAACAGAGATGAACAGACACTTTACTAAGTTAGACACACGTCTCTTCCCAAATAATCCAGAAATGTTCCGAAAGTCAAAATTCTTTGGCCCCGAAGCTGTGGTTGACGGTGTCCTCGGCGCCACTGACTTGTCCTTTAATATTTCCATATTGCAACCATTGACACGGATGTGCAATTTCACTTGGTAATGTCACTGCTGCAAGATCTACGAATATCAACGAACTGATGCATACATAGACTGAGGCGGCTCCAAATTTGATCATAAATAATAAAAAGACTAATACTAATAGTGATAATAATAATAGTAATAACAATAATAATAGTAATGGTAATAATAATAATAATAATAGTAATAACAATAATAACAATATAGTTATAGGAAAGGTAGGGGGTGTGTGGACCAGGTGTTTGCAGTGAAACATGTAAGTGAACAGTATTTAGATAAGGCTAAAGAGGTCTTTGTGGCATTTATGGATTTGGTAAAGGCGTATGACAGGGTGGATAGGGGGGCAATGTGGCAGATGTTGCAGGTGTATGGTGTAGGAGGTAGGTTACTGAAAGCAGTGAAGAGTTTTTACGAGGATAGTGAGGCTCAAGTTAGAGTATGTAGGAAAGAGGGAAATAATTTCCCAGTAAAAGTAGGCCTTAGACAAGGATGTGTGATGTCACCGTGGTTGTTTAATATATTTATAGATGGGGTTGTAAGAGAAGTAAATGCGAGGGTCTTGGCAAGAGGTGTGGAGTTAAAAGATAAAGAATCACACATAAAGTGGGAGTTGTCACAGTTGCTCTTTGCTGATGACACTGATGTTCTTGGGAGATTCTGAAGAGAAGTTACAGAGATTGGTGGATGAATTTGGTAGGGTGTGCAAAAGAAGAAAATTGAAAGTGAATACAGGAAAGAGTAAGGTTATGAGGATAACAAAAAGATTAGGTGATTAAAGATTGGATATCAGATTGGAGGGAGAGAGTATGGAGGAGGTGAATGTATTCAGAATTTGGGAGTGGACGTGTCACGGATGGGTCTATGAAAGATGAGGTGAATCATAGAATTGATGAGGGGAAAAGAGTGAGTGGTGCACTTAGGAGTCTGTGGAGACAAAGAACTTTGTCCTTGGAGGCAAAGAGGGGAATGTATGAGAGTATAGTTTTACCAACGCTCTTATATGGTGTGAAGCGTGGGTGATGAATGTTGCAGCGAGGAGAAGGCTGGAGGCAGTGGAGATGTCATGTCTGAGGGCAATGTGTGGTGTGAATATAATGCAGAGAATTCGTAGTTTGGAAGTTAGGAGGAGGTGCGGGATTACCAAAACTGTTGTCCAGAGGGCTGAGGAAGGGTTGTTGAGGTGGTTCGGACTTGTAGAGAGAATGGAGCGAAACAGAATGACTTCAAGAGTGTATCAGTCTGTAGTGGAAGGAAGGCGGGGTAGGGGTCGGCCTAGGAAAGGTTGGAGGGAGGGGGTAAAGGAGGTTTTGTGTGCGAGGGGCTTGAACTTCCAGCAGGCATGCGTGAGCGTGTTTGATAGGAGTGAATGGAGATAAATGGTTTTTAATACTTGACGTGCTGTTGGAGTATGAGCAAAGTAACATTTATGAAGGGATTCAGGGAAACCGGCAGGCCGGACTTGAGTCCTGGAGATGGGAAGTACAGTGCCTGCACTCTGAAGGAGGGGTGTTAATGTTGCAGTTTAAAAACTGTAGTGTAAAGCACCCTTCTGGCAAGACAGTGATGGAGTGAATGATGGTGAAAGTTTTTCTTTTTCGGGCCACCCTGCCTTGGTGGGAATCGGCCAGTGTGATAATAAAAAAAATAAAGTTATAATAATAATAATATTGTTATTATTAATTATTATAACAACCAATAACGACAACAAGAACAAAAAAAAATAATTACAGTTATAATGTCAGTCAAATAGAAGGCAGACACTTGTCGGCACTTGTCGGCACTTGTCGACACTTGTCGACACTTGTCGACACTTGTCGACACTTGTCGACACTTGTCGACAAGTGTCGACACCTCTCCAGTATTGCTTCAGTTAAAACTTAGTAGAGGTACATAATGGAACCAGAACTGGATCTCAACAATTTTGTTTGACCCAGCGTCCTCACGGTTACTATCCACTGCCCTCCTCACAAAGTCATAAATAATAGTATTCCTTATAAGATTAAAGAAAAGCGAGAAAATACATACATTTCAAGAAGAAAGTCGTACAATTTTACGTAAAGTTTAGGTTATTTCGTATTTTTTTCGAGTGGACCATCCTCGTGTGTCGCAATGTTAAAACAGAGGCGAAGGGAGGATAGCTTCGAGTCTGGAAGAATCACTTAATCTGTCACCCTTCACTGACGTTGTTGACAGTCGTGATATGAGTTGATAGTGTCTCCTAGGATGCACAGATCCGTCTCTCAACACTATATAACGCTCCCCTCTTCATTTCCCTCCCTCTTCTCCTCCTCCTCCTCCTTCCCCATCCCCACACCTCCATCCTCCACCTCCCTCCAGGTACAATTTATAATAAGCGAGTGATTATCTCCTCGGTAGCGTAGTCTTGCTGCTCAGACATGACGCTCACAGCACTGACTTAAGAGTGGCACCTACGAAAGGGGCCAAACACGTATTATTTAAATAAGTAAGAGTATTGTTAGGGCTCAGTTAGGTCAAGTAAAGTTAGCCCCAGTTATTCTTTTCCGTACCTTGAAAATGTCGACCAATATCGTTTTCACACTCTTCTCACCTGGATAATTTCGACCTGCACTGTTCTCATACTGTTCTCGTGTGAATAATATCAACCTATATTATTCTCACCTGGATTATGTCGACTTGTACTTTTCTTCCCTCCATATACGTTAACGAAAGCTATTAACAACGTAAGAATTACGATCACTATAAAACAACGAATTCAGTGTTAATAACATCCCCCCCATCATCCTGTGGATGATGAAGCGGCAGTTATTATTATGATGATGATTATTATTGATATTGTTATTATTGTTATTGTCACCTGATGACAAGGCTTCCGTCACATCCTGGGCTGGACAGAAGCTTCCGTCACATCCTGGGCTGGACGGAAGCTTCAGTCACCTCCTGGGCTGGACGGAAGCTTCCGTTACCTCCTGGGCTGGACGGAAGCTTCCGTCACATCCTGGGCTGGACGGAAGCTTCCGTCACCTCCTGGGCTGGACGGAAGCTTCCGTTACCTCCTGGGCTGGACGGAAGCTTCCGTCACCTGGGCTGGACGGAAGCTTCCGTCACCTCCTGGGCTGGACGGAAGCTTCCGTCACCTCCTGGGCTGGATGGAAGCTTCCGTCACCTCCTGGGCTGGACGGAAGCTTCCGTCACCTCCTGGGCTGGACGGAAGCTTCCGTCACCTCCTGGGCTGGACGGAAACTTCGTCACCTCCTGGGCTGGACGGAAGCTTCCGTCACCTCCTGGGCTGGACGGAAGCTTCCGTCACCTCCTGGGCTGGACGGAAGCTTCCGTCACCTCCTGGGCTGGTGGTATATTAATGTGACTCTCGATAGCGCCTCCCTCACCTTTCTTCTTCTCTCCCCAACAGGAAATTACTTTAGCTGCCTCTACCCTTCTGGAGCCACCTACCCCCACGACCCCAGGACCGCCCTCTCATACTTCTTGGTGCGTCCTGAGGCCAAGTACCTCACCTCCCCCGCCCTTACGCCCACGCTGACCTCAGCCTCGCCGCCCTCTGTCGTTCAGTGAGAATGGAGCGTGGATGGTGGAACTTTGCTTCAAATTTAACTGGATCCACCGAGGGGTTCCTTCTCGGAATGGCAAAGGTCTTCAGTCTGATTCATCAGAGGCGGCGGAACAGGTTCACTTTTCTCCCTGGCCCGGAAAAGGCAGAGGCAGTGGGACACTCATTCCGAACAGGCAACGCTTGAAGCACTGGAACAGACATCCATCCTTCAGGAATTAGTCACAATACGGTGGGCTGGAATAATCCAGTGGCTGGAGCAATTCACGACTCATAGGTTAAAGACAGAAGCCTGCGGATAATCTACTAATTTCCATTTCCAATTTAGTTGTGAACTCACCTTCGGTGCTCCATCAGCCTTTGGTGACCAGCCCCAGGAGCTACACATCTGCTTCGACCTCTACGTTAACCAGGATGCGTGTTTCACCTGTCGAACCAGCGCATACGATTTGAGTTTAGCGCGACCCGCCGCCTGAGGAGGGTAGATGTGCTGGTGTAATTTAAGTAGCTCTATCTAATTCAGAGCAACACCTGTGTGTGTATAAACAATACGTGTGTAGCGTGCGAAGAAACTGACACCTGCCAGATCATACATCAGCAGAATTGTCCAGGATCCGATTGTCGTCCTGCCAACAACAGTGAAGAATAGATTTATTGGGTCAACGTTTCGCTCGCATGAGTTGTGACAGAACTCTTCAGTTATCATAATCAAAGTAAAAAAAAACAAAACAAAGAGTTGCAGATCTTTTTTGTGTCTTTTTTTTATGCATTATAAAAGAATGTCATAGCTGTATATTAATGCGTGGAGCACCGTTATATAATATAGCAATGTGTTATAGCACATTTGCCTATTATATATATAAACATAGCCTGTGTATAATTTATTATTTGCGTTTATTAAGCACAGTAAAAAAATATATATTATATATATATATATATATATATATACTTATGAACCAGTGTTTGTATCATCGCGAATAACGTGCAATATTTTCCGATCTTAACCGTAGTGACGTCAGACGTAATGAGTGTCAATATGAGTGTGTTGACAGTGTTATACTGTGTTAATAGCTAGGTGTAGCCTCCTGGTCTGTGTCTCGCTGCTCTCCACTAGTTATGCCCACCTCACCCAACGTTTTTTTGCCCTTTCCTTCCTGGTAGCCTGTCTACCACTATTCATATTTGCTTAGTCCGTCTTTTGTTTACCTCGTTGAGCGCTACCCCTTTCTCTGTGTGTTGTTCACCTTTCTTTATTCGTTGTCTACCTTTTTCTAAGTGTTGTTCCCCCTATATTTATACGTTGTTCACCTTTCTCCAATATATTCACTCCCTGACCTAAGTATTAACTGCAGTTACCCTTCATGTTTTGTTTACTACGTAAAAAGTAATTAATTAAACCCTCGCACTTACATTGTAATGGATAAATTGTCTCTTAAAATAAATTATTCATCAGATTCTGTTGTATTCTTTCCCTGTACAATACACTGTATATTCCATATTTTATCCTGTACAGTAAACTCTGCATTGTACTCTTTCCCTGTACACAATGAGCTGGGCTCACTCCTCAGTACTGACGTGAGGTCTCTCCTCTTCTCCGTATTCAATGAGCTCAGTTCTCTCTTCTTGTCCTGCACAATTATCCGAGTCTGTTCATCTTCCCCCGTACAATCATCTGTTACATAAAGGATAACAGGTATGATAAGTGTCCGGGTGATTAGGTTATCATTCTCGCCTCACCGTCCATTAACAACAATCATTATCACACACACACGGGTAGAAACACAAATATGCGATAGGCTCTGTTGATGTTTCGCCCGTTGAAAGAAACACTATCGAACAGGTAGAAACACAAATACTGACAGGTTTCATTGACGTTTCGAACTTTAAAAAGAATCAGTATCAACACAGGTAGAAACAATCAGTTCATAGATATGACGATGTTTCACCTCCAGCACGTTTCTTTAGATCATTTATTTCAGTGCTGAGTCGTATGGGCTTAGAGCTTCTGTGATAATAATGATAATACTACTACTGCTAATAATAATAATAAAAATAATAATAATTATGATGATGATAATGATGACAATAACAACAATAATAATAATAATAATAATAATAATAATAATTATGATGATGATAATGATGACAATTACAAGAGTAA
>NC_069430.1:39353481-39430981 GCF_026875155.1 Cherax quadricarinatus
TCCTTCTCCCCCCTCCCTCCCCCTTCTCCTCTCCTCTTCTTCTCTTCTCTTTTCTTTCTCCCCTCTTCCCTTTTCGTCTTTTTTTCTTCTCTCTTCTCCTTTCTCTCTCCTCTCTCTCCCTCTTCTCTCTCTCTTTCCCCTCTCTCTCTCCTCCTTTTTCCCCTCTTTTCTTCTTCCTCTTCTCTCTCTCACTTTCTGTCCTCTTCTTCCTTCTTCTCTCTCCTCTCTCTCCCCCTCTTCTCTCTCTTCTCCCTCTCTCTTCCCCCCTCTCTCTTTCTTCTCTCTCTTCTCCTCTCCCCCCCCCCTTTTTCTTTCCTCTCTCTCTCTTTTCTTCCGTCTTCTTCTTCTTTTGTTTCTCTCTCTCTCCTCTCCTTTCCTCCTCTCTCTCCTCTCCCTCTTTCCTCTCTTCTCCTCTACTCTTCTCTCTCTCTCTCCTCTTCTTCTTCTCTCTCCCCTCCTCTCTCCCCCTCTCTCCCCTCCTCCCACCCCCTCTCCCCTCTTTTCTCTCCCCCTTTCCCCTGTCCCCCTCTCCTCTCTCTCTCTCTCTCTCTCTCTTCTCCCTTCTCTCTCTCTCTCTTCTTCTCTCCTCCTCTCTCCCTTCTCCTCTCTCCTCTCTCTCTCTTTTTTCTCTCTCTCCTTCTCTCTCTCCCTCTCTCTCTCTCTCTCTCTCTCTCTTTTCTCTCTCTCCCTCTCTCTCTCCCCCTTTCTCTTCTCTCTCTCTCCTCCCTTCTTTTCTCTCTCCTCTCCCCTCCTTCTCTTCTCTCCTCCTTTTCTTCTCTCTCTCTCCCTCTTCTCTCTCTCTCTCTCCTCTCTCCTCTCTCTCTCTCCCTCCTCTCTCTCTCTCCTTCTCTTTCATCTCTCTCTCTCCCCTCCCCTCTCTCTCTCTTTCCCTTCCTCTCTTTTCTCTCTCTCTCCTTTTCCTTTCCTCTCTCTCTCCTCTTCTCTCTTCTCTCTCCCTCTCCCCTCGCTCCCCCTCTCTCTCATCTTCTCTCTGCTCTCTCTTTCCTCTTCTCTCTCTCCTCTCTTTTTCTCTCTCTCTCTCTTCGCCCCTCTCTCTCTCCCCCTTTCCTCTCTCTCCTTCTCTCTCCTCTCCTCCCCTCCCTCTCTTCCTCTTTTCTTCCTTTCCCCTCTCTCCTCTCTCTCTCTTCTCTCTCCCCTCCTCTCCCCTCTTCTCCTCTCTCTTTTTTTTTTTTTTTCTTTTTTTTTTCCCCTTTTCTCCCTTTTTTGCCTTTTCTTTTTCCTCTCCTCCCCCTCCCCTTTCTCTGTCTTTCTCCTCTTTTCTTCCTCCTCTCTCTCTCTTCTCTCTCTCTTCCTCCCCTCCCGCCTCCTCTTTCTCTTTCCTCTTGTCTCTCCTCTCTCTCTCTCTCTCCCTCCTCCTCTCCTCTTCTCTTTCTCCTCTCTCTCCTCTCTCCCCCCCCCTTTTTTTTTTTTTTTTTTTTTTTTTTCCTTTCTTCCCTCTTTTTCAACTTTTCTTTTCCCCCTCTCTCTCTCCGTCCCTCTCCCTTCGTCTCTTCCCTTTTTCCCTTTCCCTCTCTCTCTCTTCTCCCTCTCTCTCTCCTCTCTCTCTTTTCTCTCTCTCTCTTCCTCTCTCCTCTTCTCTTCTTCTCCTCTCTCTGTCTCCTTCTCTCCACCCTCTCTCCTCCTCTTTCTCTTCTCTCTCTTTCTCTCTCTCTTCTCTCCTCCTCTCCCTTTTCTCTCTTCCCCCTTTTCTCCCCCCACCTCTCTCCCTCTCTCCCCCCTCTCCTCTTCCTCCTTTTTTCTCCTCTCCTCTCTTTCTCTCTCTCTCCTCTCTCCCCCTTCTCCCCCTCCTTTTCTCTCTCTCTCTTCCTCTCCTCTCTCTCTTTTTTTTTTTTTTTTTTTTTTTTTTTTTTTTTTTTTTTTTTTTACACTTTTCCCAAATTCCCCTCTTTTTCCCCTTTTCCCTTTTTCAAATTTCCCCTTTCCCCCCCTCTCTCCCCGTCTCTCTTTCTCTTCCCCCTGCCTGTCTCTCTTCTTCTCTCTCCCTCTCTCTCTCCCCTTTTTTCTCCTCTCTCTCCTCTTCTCTCTCTCTCTCCAAACCTCTCTCCTCATCTCTCTCTTCTCCTCTCCTCCTTCTCTCCTCTCTCCTCTCCTCTCCTTCCCCCCCTTTTCTTCTCTCCTCTCTCTCTCTCTCTCTCCTCCTTCTCTTCCCCTTTTTCTCCCTTTTCTCTCCTCCTTCTCTCTCTCTCTCTCTCCTCTCTCTTCTCTCCTCATCTCCTCTCTCTCTCCTCCCTTCTCTCCTCTTCTTCTCGTCTCCTCTCTCTCTCTCTCTCTCCTTTCTCTCTCTCTCTCTCTTCTCTTCTCTCCCCTTTTGTTTTTCTTCTCCTCTCTCTCCTCTCCCCTCTCCTTCCCCTCTCTCTCTCTCCTCTCTCTCTCTTTCTCTTCTCCCTCTTCTTCCCTCTCTCTCTCCCCTCTCTCTCTCTTCTCCCCTCTCTCCTCTCTCCCTTTTCTCTTTTCCTTCTCTCTCTCTCCTCTTCTCCTCTCTCTCCCTTCTTTCTCTCCCCATCTCCTCTCTCTCTTCTCTTTTTCCCCCTCTCCTCTCGCTTCCCTCTTCTCCCTCTCTCCTCTCTCCTCTCTCTCTCTCCTTTTCTTCCTTTCTTCCTCTTCTTCTCTCCTCCCCTTTTCCCCCTCCAATCTCTCCTCTCTGTCTCTTCTCTCTCTTCTCTCCCCTTTTTCTCCTCCCCTCCTCTCTCTCTCACTCTCTCCCCCTCTCTCTCTCTCTCCCAAAACTCTCCTCTCTCTTTCTCTCTCTCCTCCCCTCCCTCTCTCCCCCCTTCTCCTTCCCCTTTTCCTCTCTCTCCCCCCCTCTTTTTCTCTCTCTCTTCCTCTTCTCTCTCCTCTCTCTCCCTCCGTCTCTTCTCTTCTCTTCTTCTCTCTCTCTTCTTCTCTCCCCCTTCTCCTTTTCCTCTCCCCTCCCCTCTCTCTCCCCTTTTCTCTCCTTTTCTCCCTCCTCTCACTTCCTTTACTCTCCCTTTTTTCCCCTTCTCTCCTCTTCTCTCTCTCTTTTCTCTCCCCTCTCTCTTTTCTCTTCTCTTCTTCTTCTCTCTCTCTCTCTCTCCTCTCTCTCCTCTCTCTCCTCTCTCTCTCCCTCTCTCTCTCCCTTCTCTCCCTCTTTCCCCTTTTTCCCCTCTCTCTCCCTCTCCTCTCCTCCCTTTTCTCTCTCTCTCTCCTCTCTCTTCTCCTCTCTCTCTCCCCTCTCTCTCCTTCCCTTTTCTCTCCTCTCTTTTCCCCTCCTTTCTCTCTCTCTCTCTCTCCTTCTCTCCCCTCTCCCCCCTCTCTCTCCTCTCTCTCCTTCTCTCTCTCCAACCTTTCTCCTTCCCTTTTTCTCCTTCCCCCTCTGGTCCTCTACCTCTCTCCCCTCTCTTCTCTCCCCCTTTTCCTCTCTCTCTCTCTCTCTCTTTTCTTCTTTCTCCTCCTCTCTTCTCTCTCCTTTCCCCTCTTTTCCCCCTTTTCTCTCTCCTCTCCTCTCTCTCTCTCTCTCTCTCTCTCTCTCCTCTCATCTCCTCCTCCTCTCTCTCTCTCTCTCCCCTCTCTCCCTCTCTCCTTCCCCTCCTCTCTCCCTCCTCTCTCTCTCTCTCCTTTCTCTCGTCTCTTCACTCTCTCCTTTTCCCTTCTCCCTCCTCTCTTCCTCTCTCTCTCTCCTCGCTCCTTTTCTCTCTCTCTTCTCTTTTCCTTCTTCCTTCTCTTCTCTCTCTCTCTCCTCCTCCTCTCTCTCTGTCCCTCTCTCTTTCCCTCTCCTCTTCCCCCCTCCTCCTCTCTCTCTCTCTCCCCTTTTTCTTCCCCTCCTTCTCCTTCTCTCCCTCTCTCCCTCTTTTCTCGCTCTCCTCTCTCTTCCCCCTCTTCTCTCGTCTCTCTCTCCTCCTCTCCCTCTCTCTTCCCCTCTCCTCTCTTCTCTTCTCTTCTTTTCTTCTCTCTCCTTCCCTCTCTTTCTCTCTCTCTTCCTCTCCTCTCTCCTCTCTCTCTCTCTCTCTCCCCCTTCTCTCTCTCTCCCTCTTCTCTCTCTCTCTCTCTCCTCCTCGTCCTCTCTTTCTCTTTCCCCCCTTCTCTTCCTCTCCTCTCTTCTTCTCCCTTTTCTCCTTCCCTCTCTTCTCTTTCTCTCTTCTCTCTCTCTGCCTCTTCTTCTCTCTCCCCCTCTCCCCTCTCTCTCTCTCTCTCTCTCTTCTCTCTTTCTCCCTCTCTCTCCCCCTCCCTCTCTCTCCCTCTCTCTCTCTCTCTCTCTCCCCTCCTCTCTCTCTCTCTCTTCTCCTCTCTCCTTTTCTTCTCTCTCTCTCATCTCTCTCTCTCTCCTCCCCCCTCTCCTCCTTTTTTTCTTTTCCTCTCCCCTCTCTCTCCTCTGATCTCCCCTCTCTCCCTTTTGTCTCTCTCTCTCCCCTCCTCTCTCCTCTCCCCTCCTCTCTCCCCTCTCTCTCTTCTCCCTCCTTCTCCTCCTCTCTTCTCCCCCTCTCTTTTCTTCCTCTTCCTCTCCTCCTTTTTCTCTCTCTTCTCTCTCCTCTCTCCTTTTTCATTTTTTCTCTCTCTCTCCTCTCTCTTTTCCCCCTCCTCTCTCTCTCTCTCTCTCTCTCTTTGTCTTTTTCTTCCCTTTCTCTCTTCTTTTCTCTCCTCCTCTCTCTCCTCTCTCTCTCTTCTCTCCCTCCTTTCCCCTCTCTCTCCTCTCTCTTCTTCCTCCTCTCTCTCTCTCTCTCTTCCTCTTCTTCCTCCTCTCTTTCTCTCTCTCTCTCCCTCTCTCCTTTTCCCCCTTTTCTCTTCTCCCTCTCTCCATTTTCTCTCTCTCTTCTCTCTCTCCCCCTCTCCCCTCTCTTCCTTTTTTTTTTTTTTTTTTTCCTTTCTTTCCCCCCTTTTCCTTTCGTTTCCTCTTTCCTCCTTCCTCCGCTCTTCCTTCTCCTCTTTCCCCTCTCTCTCCTCTCTTCTCTCTCTCCCTCTCCTTCCCTCTCTCCCCCCTCCTTTTCTCTCCTTCTCTCTCTCTCTCTCTTTCCCCCATCTCCCTTTTTCTCTCTCCTCTCTCGCCTCTCTCTCTCTCCTCTCTCTCTTTTCTCTTTCCCCTCTTTTCTCTCTCTCTACTCTGTCTCCCTCTCTCTCTCTCTCTTTTTCCTTCTTCTCTCTCTCTTCTCTCTTTCTCTCCCGTCTCTCTTCTCTCCTTTCTTTTCTCCTCTCTCCTCTCTCTCTCTTCCCTCTCCCTCCCTCTCTTCTCCTCTCCTCCCCGGGCTTTTCTTCTCTCCTCTCTCTCTCTCCTCTCTCTCTCTCCTCTCTCTCTTTTCTCTCTCCTCCCCCCTCTCTCCTCTCTTTCCTCTCCCCGTCTCTCTCCCCTCTCCTCATTTTCCCCCTCTCTCTTTTTTTTTTTTTTTTTTTTTTTCCTTTCTTTCTCCCTCTTTTCACCCCTTTTTCCCTTTCCCCCTTTTTCCTTCTTTTCTCTCGCTCTCTTTTTCCCCCTCTTTCTCTCCTCTCTCTCTCCCTCCTTTTTCCCTCTCCCCTCCCCTCTCTTTTTCTCCACCCCCTCTCTCTCCTCTCTCTCTTCTTTTCCCCTCCCCCCTCTCTCTCCTCTCTGTCCTCTCTCTCTTCTCTCCTCTCTTCTCCTTCCCCTCCTCTCTCTCCCCCTCTCTCTCTCTCTCCCTTCTTTTTCCCCCCCTCTCTCTCTCACTCTCTTCTTCTCCCTCTCCCTTTTTCTCTCTCTCTCTTCTCTCTTCTCTCTCTCTCCTCTCCCCCTCTCCTTCTTCTCTCTCTCTCTTCCTCTCTCTCTTCTTCTCCCCTCCTCCTCTTCTTCTCTTTCTCTCTCTCTCTCCCCCCTTTTCCCTCTCTGTCTTCCTTCTCTCTCCTCTCTCTCCTCTCTCTCCCCACTCTTTTTCTCTCTTCTTCCTCTGTCTTTTCCTCTCTTCTCTCTCCTTTCGTCTCTCTTTCCCCTGGGGTTTCTTCCCCTCCTGTCTCTCCCCCTTTTCCTTCCTTCTCTCTCTCTTCTCTCCCCTCTTCTCTCTTCTCTCTTGCCTCTCTCTCTTCCTCTTCTTCGTCTCTCTCTCCTCTCTCTCTCTCTTCCTCTTTCTCTCTATCCCCTTCTCTCCCTTTCCCTTTTCCCCTTTTTTTTTTCCTTCCCCCCCCTCCTCTCTTCTCCCCTTCTCCTCTCGTCCCCTCTCCCCTCTCCTCTCTCTTCTCTCTCTCTCTCTCCTCTCTCTTCTCTCTCCTCTCCTCCCCTCTCTCTTTTCTCTCGTCTTTGTCTTTTTTCTCTCTTTTTTTTTTTTTTTTTTTTTTCTTCCTTTACCCTTTCCCTCTTTTTATTTCTTTTTTTTTTTTTTTTTTTTTTTTTCTTTTTTTTTTTTTCCCTTTCCCCGCTCTTTCCCTCTCCTTCTTGTTTCTTCTCTTCCCCCTTCCCCCTCCCCTTTTTCCCCCCCCCCCCCCCCCCCTCCTGTTCCCTTTCCTTCCCTTCCCCCCTCTTCTTTCTTTTTTTTTTTTTTTTTTTTTTTTTTAAAATTTTCCTTTAAAACCCCCCTTTTAAATTTTTTTTCAGTTAAAATTTTAAAATTTTTGCCTACTGTTTTAAATTCAGTCTACAAACTCTTTTCCCCTTTTCCCTCCTCCCCCCTCTCTCTCTCCTCTCTCTTCTCCTCCCCTTTTTCTTACCTCCTCTTCCCCTTCTTCTTCTCTCTCTTCCCTTCTTCCCCCCCCTCCCCCTTTTTTTACCTTTTATTTTCTCTTTGGTATTTATTTTTTTCCCCCTCTTATTTTAAATCCCCTTTTTTTTTTTTTTTTTTTTTTTAAAAAGGATTTCCCGTCTTTGAAACCGTGTGGCTGTCGTTGATAAGCTCATTTGTTTCTAGATATATGTTATCTGGAGAGAGTTCCGGGGGTCAACGCCCCCGCGGCCCGGTCTGTGACCAGGCCTCCTTAGGTCAGTGTCCCAGGATGCGACCCACACCAGTCGACTAACACCCAGGTACCCATTTTACTGATGGGGAACATAGACAACAGGTGGAAAGAAACACGTCCAATGTTTCTACTCTGGCTGGGAATCGAACCCAGGCCCTCACCGTGTGAAGCGAGAGCGTTAACCACCACACCACTGTGTGTGTGTACTCACCTAATTGTGGTTGCAGGGGTCGAGACTCAGCTCCTGGCCCCGCCCCTTCACTGACCGCTACTGGGTCCTCCCTCTCCCTGCTCCATGAGCTTTATCAAACCTCGTCTTAAAACTATGTATGGTTCCTGCCTCCACTACATCACTTGCCAGACTATTCCACTTTCTAACAGCTCTGTGGCTGAAGAAATACTTCCTGTATGTGTATGTGTGTATGTGTGTGTATGTGTGTGTGTGTATGTGTGTGTATGTGTGTGTATGTGTGTGTGTGTGTATGTTTGTGTGTATGTTTGTGTGTGTGCTTGTGTGGGTATGTACATGTGTGTGTGTGTGTGTGTGCATATATGTATGTGTATGTGTGTGTGTGTGTTTGTGTGTGTTTGTGTGTCTGTGTGTGTATGTATATGTGTGTGTGTGGTATGTGTGTATGTGTATGTGTGTGTGTGTGTGTGTATGTGTACTCACCTAATTGTACTATCCTAATTGTGGTTGCAGGGGTCGAGACTCAGCTCCTGGCCCCGCCTCTTCACTGATCGCTACTAGGTCCTCTCCCTCTCTGCTTCCTGAGCTTTGTCATACCTCTTCTTAAAACTATGTATGGTTCCTGCCTCCACTGCTTCACTAGCTAGCCTATTCCACTTCCTGACAAATCTATGACTGAAGAAATACTTCCTAATGTCCCTGTGACTCGTCTGAGTCTTCACTTCCAGTTGTGACCCCTTGTTTCTGTGTCCCCTCTCTGGAACATCCTATCTCTGTCCACCTTGTCTATTCCCCGCAGTATCTTGTATGTCGTTATCATGTCTCCCCTGACCCTTCTGTCCTCCAATGTCGTCAGTCCAATTTCCCTCAACCTTTCCTCAGACGACATTTCCCTGTGTGTGTGTGTGTGTGTGTGTGTGTGTGTGTGTGTGTGTGTGTGTGTGTGTGTGTGTGTGTGTGTGTATGTGTATGTATGTGTGTGTGTGTGTGTCCTAACACTGCTTCCTCCATTATTTCCATTCCAGTGATCTAACACTATGCTAAGAACATTTGTGTTGCATCCCGGCGCCTCCACTGGTTGTCTTTACCTTAACTTACATCAGTTGCTTCTCGTTATCCCTGTTGCATCTAACATATCTTCTTATATACTCTTCCGCTTCCTTTTCTAACCTTAAATATAGTTATCGTGTCTCCTCCAGCGTGGGTATCATGTCTCCTCCAGCGTGGGTATCATGTCTCCTCCAGCGTGGGTATCATGTCTCCTCCAGCGTGGGTATCATGTCTCCTCCAGCGTGGGTATCATGTCTCCTCCAGCGTGGGTATCATGTCTCCTCCAGCGTGGGTATCGTGTCTCCTCCAGCGTGGGTATCGTGTCTCCTCCAGCGTGGGTATCGTGTCTCCTCCAGCGTGGGTATCATGTCTCCTCCAGCGTGGGTATCATGTCTCCTCCTGCGTGGGTATCATGTCTCCTCCTGCGTGGGTATCATGTCTCCTCCTCCAGCGTGGGTATCATGCCTCCTCCAGCGTGGGTATCATGCCTCCTCCAGCGTGGGTATCATGCCTAGTCCAGCGTGGGTATCATGCCTCCTCCAGCGTGGGTATCATGCCTCCTCCAGCGTGGGTATCATGTCCCCTCCAGCGTGGGTATCATGTCTCCTCCTGCGTGGGTATCATGTCTCCTCCTCCAGCGTGGGTATCATGCCTCCTCCAGCGTGGGTATCATGCCTCCTCCAGCGTGGGTATCATGCCTCCTCCAGCGTGGGTATCATGCCTCCTCCAGCGTGGGTATCATGTCTCCTCCAGCGTGGGTATCATGTCTCCTCCAGCGTGGGTATCATGTCTCCTCCAGCGTGGGTATCATGTCTCCTCCAGCGTGGGTATCATGTCTCCTCCAGCGTGGGTATCGTGTCTCCATCCAGCGTGGGTATCGTGTCTCCTCCAGCGTGGGTATCATGTCTCCTCCAGCGTGGGTATCGTGTCTCCTCCAGCGTGGGTATCATGCCTCCTCCAGCGTGGGTATCATGTCTCCTCCAGCGTGGGTATCATGTCTCCTCCAGCGTGGGTATCATGTCTCCTCCAGCGTGGGTATCATGTCTCCTCCAGCGTGGGTATCGTGTCTCCTCCAGCGTGGGTATCGTGTCTCCTCCAGCGTGGGTATCATGTCTCCTCCAGCGTGGGTATCATGTCTCCTCCAGCGTGGGTATCATGCCTCCTCCAGCGTGGGTATCATGCCTCCTCCAGCTTGGGTATAATGTCTCCTCCAGCGTGGGTATAATGTCTCCTCCAGCGTGGGTATCATGTCTCCTCCAGCGTGGGTATCATGTCTCCTCCAGCGTGGGTATCGTGTCTCCTCCAGCGTGGGTATCATGCCTCCTCCAGCGTGGGTATCATGCCTCCTCCAGCTTGGGTATAATGTCTCCTCCAGCGTGGGTATAATGTCTCCTCCAGCGTGGGTATAATGTCTCCTCCAGCGTGGGTATCATGTCTCCTCCAGCGTGGGTATCATGTCTCCTCCAGCGTGGGTATCATGTCTCCTCCTGCGTGGGTATCATGTCTCCTCCTCCAGCGTGGGTATCATGCCTCCTCCAGCGTGGGTATCATGCCTCCTCCAGCGTGGGTATCATGCCTCCTCCAGCGTGGGTATCATGCCTCCTCCAGCTTGGGTATCATGCCTCCTCCAGCGTGGGTGTCATGTCTCCTCCAGCGTGGGTATCATGTCTCCTCCAGCGTGGGTATCATGTCTCCTCCAGCGTGGGTATCATGTCTCCTCCAGCGTGGGTATCATGTCTCCTCCAGCGTGGGTATCATGTCTCCTCCACCGTGGGTATCATGTCTCCTCCACCGTGGGTATCATGTCTCCTCCAGCGTGGGTATCATGTCTCCTCCAGCGTGGGTATCATGTCTCACTCCAGCGTGGGTATCATGTCTCCTCCAGCGTGGGTATCATGTCTCCTCAGCGTGGGCATCATGTCTCCTCCAGCGTGCGGTATCATGTCTCCTCCAGCGTGGGTATCATGTCTCCTCCAGCGTGGGTATCGTGTCTCCTCCAGCGTGGGTATCGTGTCTCCTCCAGCGTGGGTATCGTGTCTCCTCCAGCGTGGGTATAATGTCTCCTCCAGCGTGGGTATCATGTCTCCTCCAGCGTGGGTATCATGTCTCCTCCAGCGTGGGTATCATGTCTCCTCCAGCGTGGGTATCATGTCTCCTCCAGCGTGGGTATCATGTCTCCTCCAGCGTGGGTATCATGTCTCCTCCAGCGTGGGTATCATGTCTCCTCCAGCGTGGGTATCGTGTCTCCTCCAGCGTGGGTATCGTGTCTCCTCCAGCGTGGGTATCATGTCTCCTCCAGCGTGGGTATCATGTCTCCTCCAGCGTGGGTATCATGTCTCCTCCAGCGTGGGTATCATGTCTCCTCCAGCGTGGGTATCATGTCTCCTCCAACGTGGGTATCATGTCTCCTCCAGCGTGGGTATCGTGTCTCCTCCAGCGTGGTATCGTTGTCTCCTCCTGCGTGGGTATCATGTCTCCTCCAGCGTGGGTATCATGTCTCCTCCAGCGTGGGTATCATGTCTGATCCAGCGTGGGTATCATGTCTCCTCCAACGTGGGTATCATGTCTCCTCCAGCGTGGGTATCGTGTCTCCTCCAGCGTGGGTATCGTGTCTCCTCCTGCGTGGGTATCATGTCTCCTCCAGCGTGGGTATCATGTCTCCTCCCAGCGTGGGTATCTGTCTCCTCCAGCGTGGGTATCATGTCTCCTCCAGCGTGGGTATCATGTCTCCTCCAGCGTGGGTATCATGTCTCCTCCAGCGTGGGCATCATGTCTCCTCCTCCAGCGTGGGTATCATGCCTCCTCCAGCGTGGGTATCATGTCTCCTCCAGCGTGGGTATCATGTCTCCTCCAGCGTGGGTATCATGTCTCCTCCAGCGTGGGCATCATGTCTCCTCCTCCAGCGTGGGTATCATGCCTCCTCCACCGTGGGTATCATGCCTCCTCCAGCGTGGGTATCATGCCTCCTCCAGCGTGGGTATCATGCCTCCTCCAGCGTGGGTATCATGTCTCCTCCTGCGTGGGTATCATGTCTCCTCCTCCAGCGTGGGTATCATATCTCCTCCTCCAGCGTGGGTATCATGCCTCCTCCAGCGTGGGTATCATGTCTCCTCCTGCGTGGGTATCATGCCTCCTCCAGCGTGGGTATCATGTCTCCTCCTCCAGCGTGGGTATCATGTCTCCTCCTCCAGCGTGGGTATCATGTCTCCTCCAGCGTGGGTATCATGCCTCCTCCAGCGTGGGTATCATGTCTCCTCCTGCGTGGGTATCATGTCTCCTCCTCCAGCGTGGGTATCATGCCTCCTCCAGTGGGTATCATGCCTCCTCCAGCGTGGGTATCATGTCTCCTCCTGCGTGGGTATCATGTCTCCTCCTCCAGCGTGGGTATCATGTCTCCTCCAGCGTGGGTATCATGCCTCCTCCAGCGTGGGTATCATGCCTCCTCCAGCGTGGGTATCATGCCTCCTCCAGCGTGGGTATCATGCCTCCTCCAGCGTGGGTATCATGTCTCCTCCTGCGTGGGTATCATGCCTCCTCCAGCGTGGGTATCATGCCTCCTCCAGCGTGGGTATCATGCCTCCTCCAGCGTGGGTATCATGTCTCCTCCTGCGTGGGTATCATGTCTCCTCCTCCAGCGTGGGTATCATGTCTCCTCCAGCGTGGGTATCATGCCTCCTCCAGCGTGGGTATCATGTCTCCTCCAGCGTGGGTATCATGTCTCCTCCAGCGTGGGTATCATGTCTCCTCCAGCGTGGGTATCATGTCTCCTCCAGCGTGGGTATCATGTCTCCTCCTGCGTGGGTATCATGTCTCCTCCTCCAGCGTGGGTATCATGTCTCCTCCAGCGTGGGTATCATGCCTCCTCCAGCGTGGGTATCATGTCTCCTCCAGCGTGGGGTTCATGTCTCCTCCAGCG
Organism: Cherax quadricarinatus; assembly: GCF_026875155.1. Taxonomy (NCBI): domain Eukaryota; kingdom Metazoa; phylum Arthropoda; class Malacostraca; order Decapoda; family Parastacidae; genus Cherax; species Cherax quadricarinatus. Next base: position 39,365,508 of record NC_069430.1, read on the forward strand.
TGGGTATCATGCCTCCTCCAGCGTGGGTATCATGCCTCCTCCAGCGTGGGTATCATGTCTCCTCCAGCGTGGGTATCATGCCTCCTCCAGCGTGGGTATCATGTCTCCTCCAGCGTGGGTATCATGCCTCCTCCAGCGTGGGTATCATGCCTCCTCCTGCGTGGGTATCATGTCTCCTCCAGCGTGGGTATCATGCCTCCTCCAGCGTGGGTATCATGCCTCCTCCAGCGTGGGTATCATGCCTCCTCCAGCGTGGGTATCATGCCTCCTCCAGCGTGGGTATCATGCCTCCTCCAGCGTGGGTATCATGAATCCTCCAGCGTGGGTATCATGCCTCCTCCAGCATGGGTATCATGCCTCCTCCAGCGTGGGTATCATGCCTCCTCCAGCGTGGGTATCATGCCTCTCCAGCGTGGGTATCATGCCTCCTCCAGCGTGGGTATCATGTCTCCTCCAGCGTGGGTATCATGCCTCCTCCAGCGTGGGTATCATGCCTCCTCCAGCGTGGGTATCATGCCTCCTCCAGCGTGGGTATCATGTCTCCTCCAGCGTGGGTATCATGCCTCCTCCAGCGTGGGTTCATGCCTCCTCCGCGTGGGTAATCATGCCTCCTCCAGCGTGGGTATCATGCTCCTCCAGCGTGGGTATCATGCCTCCTCCAGCGTGGGTATCATGCCTCCCCAGCGTGGGTATCATGGCCTCCTCCAGCGTGGGTATCATGCCTCCTCCAGCGTGGGTATCATGCCTCCTCCAGCGTGGGTATCATGCCTCCTCCAGCGTGGGTATCATGCCTCCTCCACCGTGGGTATCATGCCTCCTCCACCGTGGGTATCATGCCTCCTCCAGCGTGGGTATCATGCCTCCTCCACCGTGGGTATCATGCCTCCTCCACCGTGGGTATCTGCCTCCCCCACCGTGGGTATCATGCCTCCTCCACCGTGGGTATCTGCCTCCTCCAGCGTGGGTATCATGCCTCCTCCAGCGTGGGTATCATGCCTCCTCCACCGTGGGTATCATGCCTCCTCCACCGTGGGTATCATGCCTCCTCCAGCGTGGGTATCATGCCTCCTCCAGCGTGGGTATCATGCCTCCTCCAGCGTGGGTATCATGCCTCCTCTCTCGTGGGTATCATCCCTCCTCCAGCGTGGGTATCATGCCTCTCCTGCGTGGGTATCATTGCCTCCTCCAGCGTGGGTATCATGCCTCCTCCAGCGTGGGTATCATGCCTCCTCCTGCGTGGGTATCATGCCTCCTCCAGCGTGGGTATCATGCCTCCTCCAGCGGGGGTTTATCATGCCTCCTCCACCGTGGGTATCATGCCTCCTCCACCGTGGGTATCATGCCTCCTCCACCGTCGGTATCATGCCTCCTCCACCGTGGGTATCATGCCTCCTCCACCGTGGGTATCATGCCTCCTCCACCGTGGGTATCATGCCTCCTCCAGCGTGGGTATCATGCCTCCTCCAGCGTGGGTATCATGCCTCCTCCTGCGTGGGTATCATGCCTCCTCCAGCGTGGGTATCATGCCTCCTCCTGCGTGGGTATCATGCCTCCTCCAGCGTGGGTATCATGCCTCCTCCAGCGTGGGTATCATGCCTCCTCCAGCGTGGGTATCAATGCCTCCTCCTGCGTGGGTATCATGCCTCCTCCAGCGTGGGTATCATGCCTCCTCCAGCGTGGGTATCATGTCTCCTCCAGCGTGGGTATCATGCCTCCTCCAGCGTGGGTATCATGCCTCCTCCAGCGTGGGTATCATGTCTCCTCCACCGTGGGTATCATGTCTCCTCCACCGTGGGTATCATGCCTCCTCCAGCGTGGGTATCATGCCTCCTCCAGCGTGGGTATCATGTCTCCTCCACCGTGGGTATCATGTCTCCTCAAACCGTGGGTATCATGCCTCCTCCAGCGTGGGTATCATGCCTCCTCCAGCGTGGGTATCATGTCTCCTCCACCGTGGGTATCATGTCTCCTCCACCGTGGGTATCATGCCTCCTCCAGCGTGGGTAACATGCCTCCTCCAGCGTGGGTATCATGCCTCCTCCAGCGTGGGTATCATGTCTCCTCCACCGTGGGTATCATGTCTCCTCCACCGTGGGTATCATGCCTCCTCCAGCGTGGGTATCATGCCTCCTCCAGCGTGGGTATCATGCCTCCTCCTGCGTGGGTATCATGCCTCCTCCTGCGTGGGTATCATGTCTCCTCCTGCGTGGGTATCATGTCTCCTCCAACGTGGGTATCATGCCTCCTCCAGCGTGGGTTTATCATGCCTCCTCCAGCGTGGGTATCATGCCTCCTCCAGCGTGGGTATCATGCCTCCTCCAGCGTGGGTATCATGCCTCCTCCAGCGTGGGTATCATTCCTCCTCCAGCGTGGGTATCATGCCTCCTCCTGCGTGGGTATCATGCCTCCTCCTGCGTGGGTATCATGTCTCCTCCTGCGTGGGTATCATGTCTCCTCCTGCGTGGGTATCATGCCTCCTCCAGCGTGGGTATCATGCCTCCTCCAGCGTGGGTATCATGCCTCCTCCAGCGTGGGTATCATGCCTCCTCCAGCGTGGGTATCATGCCCTCCTCCAGCGTGGGTATCATGCCTCCTCCAGCGTGGGTATCATGCCTCCTCCAGCGTGGGTATCATGCTCCTCCAGCGTGGGTATCATGCCTCCTCCAGCGTGGGTATCATGCTCCTCCAGCGTGGGTATCATGCCTCCTCCAGCGTGGGTATCATGCCTCCTCCAGCGTGGGTATCATGCCTCCTCCAGCGTGGGTATCATGCCCCCTCCAGCGTGGTATCATGCCTCCTCCTGCGTGGGTATCATGTCTCCTCCAGCGTGGGTATCATGCCTCCTCCAGCGTGGGTATCATGCCTCCTCCAGCGTGGGTATCATGCCTCCTCCAGCGTGGGTATCATGTCTCCTCCAGCGTGGGTATCATGCCTCCTCCAGCGTGGGTATCATCCCTCCTCCAGCGTGGGTATCATGCCTCCTCCAGCGTGGGTATCATGCCTCTCCAGCGTGGGTATCATGCCTCCTCCAGCGTGGGTATCATGCCTCCTCCAGCGTGGGTATCATGCCTCCTCCAGCGTGGGTTATCATGCCTCCTCCAGCGTGGGTATCATGTCTCCTCCAGCGTGGGTATCATGCCTCCTCCAGCGTGGGTATCATGCCTCCTCTAGCGTGGGTATCATGTCTCCTCCAGCGTGGGTATCATGCCTCCTCCAGCGTGGGTATCATGCCTCCTCCAGCGTGGGTATCATGCCTCCTCCAGCGTGGGTATCATGCCTCTCCAGCGTGGGTATCATGCCTCCTCCAGCGTGGGTATCATGTCTCCTCCAGCGTGGTATCATGCCTCCTCCAGCTTTGGGTATCATGCCTCCTCCAGCGTGGGTATCATTGTCTCCTCCAGCGTGGGTATCATGCCTCCTCCAGCGTGGGTATCATGCCTCCTCCAGCGTGGGTATCATGTCTCCTCCAGCGTGGGTATCATGTCTCCTCCAGCGTGGGTATCATGCCTCCTCCAGCGTGGGTATCATGCCTCCTCCAGCGTGGGTATCATGTCTCCTCCAGCGTGGGTATCATGCCTCCTCCCAGCGTGGGTATCATGTCTCCTCCAGCGTGGGTACCCATGCCTCCTCCAGCGTGGGTATCATGTCTCCTCCAGCGTGGGTTCATGCCTCTCCAGCGTGGGTATCATGCCTCCTCCAGCGTGGGTATCATGCCTCCAGCGTGGGGTATCATGCCTCCTCCAGCGTGGGTATCATGCCTCCTCCAGCGTGGGTATCATGTCTCCTCCAGCGTGGGTATCATGTCTCCTCCAGCGTGGGTATCATGCCTCCTCCAGCGTGGGTATCATGCCTCCTCCAGCGTGGGTATCATGCCTTCCTCCAGCGTGGGTATCATGCCCCCCTCCAGCGTGGGTATCATGTCTCCTCCAGCGTGGGTATCATGCCTCCTCCAGCGTGGGTATCATGCCTCCTCCAGCGTGGGTATCATGTCTCCTCCAGCGTGGGTATCATGCCTCCTCCAGCGTGGGTATCATGCCTCCTCCAGCGTGGGTATCATGCCTCCAGCGTGGGTATCATGTCTCCTCCAGCGTGGGTATCATGTCTCCTCCAGCGTGGGTATCATGCCTCCTCCAGCGTGGGTATCATGCCTCCTCCAGCGTGGGTATCATGTCTCCTCCAGCGTGGGTATCATGCCTCCTCCAGCGTGGGTATCATGCCTCCTCCAGCTTGGGTATCTCTGGTGTTAAGAATCTTTCCTTGTGACTCGTATTTTTCAGCTCTGATAGTTATTTCTTAGATAAATAAACACAACTGCAGCATAATGTGATCCTCTATTGACTACGTTTCGCCCACACAGTGGGCATTATCAAGCCCAGGTTTGGCTAGGCTTGATGTAATGTATGGAGATGAAATGTTTGAGACATGATATAGCGCAATGTGTGGGCGAAAAGTAGTCAGTACAGAATGGCATTAAATTGCATTAAATTGCATCTAGTATACAGGAATGAGCACATACATTGTCATATGAGGCAAAACGAGCACCGTGAACTCAGACTCTGACAAAAGTCTGGTCACGTGTTGTATTCATTCATTCCTATATACCCGACAAAACTCAGTCTTGGGTAAAACGTTGTATTAAAAGGATTCTGAGCTACCAGTTGCCTTTCTCTTTTTAATCCCACCTGCCGGATTTTCTCATTGTCTACCCCAGCACTGTGTAGCTCCCGTCGGGACCTTTACTAACTCACCTTCATGTTCCGCTCCGTATTCAAAAATTGTTTTCATCGTATTAATTATTATTATTAATATTAATATTATTAATATTATCACGTGCTACACCGATAATATATATTATTATTTTGTTCTCTGCCTTTATTATTATTATTTTTTTTATTATATAACAGCGCTAAACTCGAATGGGTTACACAGCCTATAACTTAAATTCTCTTTAATTTGTTAGATTTTGATTGCCTTCTTGACCATTTGTATTTTTTTTTCGTGAGCATAACTGTGTTTGTTCTGTTATCCACTAATGTGATCTACCCATCACCTGTTATTACATCACTTGTTATTACATCACCTGTTATTACATCACCTGTTATTACATCACTTGTTATTACATCACCTGTTATTACATCACCTGTTATTACATCACCTGTTATTACATCACCTGTTATTACATCACTGTTATTACATCACTTGTTATTACATCACCTGTTATTACATCACCTGTTATTACATCACTTGTTATTACATCACTGTTATTACATCATTGTTTTTACATACTTGTTTATTACATCACCTGTTATTACAAACACTGTTATTACATCACCTGTCATTACATCACTTGTTATTACATCAATGTTATTACATCACCCGTTATTACATCACTGTTATTACATCACTTGTTATTACATCACTTGTTATTACATCACCTGTTATTACATCACTTGTTATTACATCACTTGTTATTACATCACCTGTTATTACATCACCTGTTATTACATCACTTGTTATTACATCACTTGTTATTACATCACTTGTTATTACATCACTTGTTATTACATCACTTGTTATTACATCACTTGTTATTACATCACTTGTTATTACATCACTTGTTATTACATCACTTGTTATTACATCACTTGTTATTACATCACTTGTTATTACATCACTTGTTATTACATCACCTGTTATTACATCACTTGTTATTACATCACTTGTTATTACATCACTTGTTATTACATCACTTGTTATTACATCATTGTTATTTTCATCATTGTTATTACTCACCTGTTATTACATCACCTGTTATTACATCACTTGTTATTACATCATTGTTATTACATCACCTGTTATTACATCACCTGTTATTACATCACTTGTTATTACATCACTGTTATTACATCACTTGTTATTACATCACCTGTTATTACATCACTTGTTATTACATCACTGTTATTACATCACTTGTTATTAACATCACTTGTTATTACATCACTTGTTATTACATCACTTGTTATTACATCACTTGTTATTACATCACTTGTTATTACATCACTTGTTATTACATCACTTGTTATTACATCACTTGTTATTACATCACCTGTTATTACATCACTTGTTATTACATCACTTGTTATTAACATCACCTGTTATTACATCACTTGTTATTACATCACTTGTTATTACATCACCTGTTATTACTCACTTGTTATTACATCACTGTTATTACATCACTTGTTATTACATCACTGTTATTACATCACCTGTTATTACATCACTTGTTATTACATCACCCGTTATTACATCACTGTTATTACATCACTTGTTATTACATCACTTGTTATTACATCACTTGTTATTACATCACCTGTTATTACATCACTTGTTATTACATCACCTGTTATTACATCACTTGTTATTACATCACTTGTTATTACATCACTTGTTATTACATCACCTGTTATTACATCACTTGTTATTACATCACCTGTTATTACATCACCTGTTATTACATCACTTGTTATTACAATCACTTGTTATTACATCACTTTGTTATTACATCACTGTTATTACATCACTTGTTATTACATCACCTGTTATTACATCACTTGTTATTACATCACTTGTTATTACATCACTTGTTATTACATCACCTGTTATTACATCACTTGTTATTACATCAATTGTTATTACATCATTGTTATTACATCACCTGTTATTACATCACTTGTTATACATCACCTGTTATTACATACTTGTTATTACATCACTTGTTATTACATCACTTGTTATTACATCACTTGTTATTACATCCCCTTGTTATTACATCACCTGTTATTACATCACTTGTTATTACATCACCTGTTATTACATCACCTGTTATTACATCACTTGTTATTACATCACCTGTTATTACATCACTTGTTATTACATCACTTGTTAATACATCACTTGTTATTACATCACTTGTTATTACATCACTTGTTATTACATCACTTGTTATTACATCACCTGTTATTACAACACCTGTCATTACAACACCTGTCATTACAACAACTGTCTTTACATCACCTGTCATTACAACAACTGTCATTACATCACCTGTCATTACATCACTTGTCATCATATCACCTGTCATTACATCACTTGTCATCATATTACCTGTCATTACATCACTTGTCATCATATCACCTGTCATTACAACACCTGTCATTACATCACTTGTCATATCACCTGTCGTTACATCACTTGTCATATCACCTGTCATTACATCACTTGTCATATCACCTGTCATTACATCACTTGTCATCATATCACCTGTCATTACAACACCTGTCATTACATCACTTGTCATATCACCTGTCATTACATCACTTGTCATATCACCTGTCATTACATCACTTGTCATATCACCTGTCATTACATCACTTGTCATCGTATCACCTGTCATTACATCACTTGTCATATCACCTGTCATTACATCAAATTGTCATATCACCTGTCATTACATCACTTGTCATATCACCTGTCATTACATCGCTTGTCATCGTATCACCTGTCATTACATCAGTTGTCATCATCTGTCATTACTTCACTTGTCATCAAATCACCTGTCATTACATCACTTGTCATCGTATCACCTGTCATTACATCACTTGTCATCGTTATCACTGTCATTACATCATTGTCATCGTATCACCTGTCATTACATCACTTGCCATCGTATCACCTGTCATTACATCACTTGTCATCGTATCACCTGTCATTACATCACTTGTCATCGTATCACCTGTCATTACATCACTTGTCATCGTATCACCTGTCATTACATACACCGTCATTCTCACTTGTCATATCACCTGTCATTACATCACTTGTCATCGTATCACCTGTCATTACATCACTTGTCATCGTATCACCTGTCATACATCCTTGCATATCACCTGTCATTACAACACCTGTCATTACATCATTGCATATCACCTGTCATTACATCACTTGTCATGTATCACCTGTCATTACATCACTTGCCATCGTATCACCTGTCATTACATCACTTGCCATCGTATCACCTGTCATTACATCACTGTGCCATCTTGTAATCACCTGTCATTACATCACTTGCATCGTATCACCTGTCATTACATCACTTGCCATCGTATCACCTGTCATTACATCACTTGCCATCGTATCACCTGTCATTACATCACTTGCCATCGTATCACCTGTCATTACATCACTTGCCATCGTATCACCTGTCATTACATCACTTGCCATCGTATCACCTGTCATTACATCTGCATTCTGTTTTCGTCATTGTCTCGACTCTAATAGCTGTCTTCCGAGTCAATTAAGCTTTTGTTTACCTGCAGTACGGACGGCGAGGACTGGCAACTCCCGCCCAGCTGATAGATTGGTACATCTTTATCTATTGTGGATGCCGTGTAGCTCTGCAACTCTAGATAAGATAGACATGCACTCAATTTTAATCAGGCCATCACTTGACGTCGGAATCGAAAACTCTAAATGGGTTTCCAGCTGAGTGGGACTCTTAAATGCTTCACTAATCTCTCCGAAGTCTAATTAGCCTTACCTGCATAATACGTAACCAACTAAGCCGACTGTAATTTTAATGTGATCCGTGACCTGATGTAATATAGATGCTTAACCCACTTGACTGAACTGACCTGACCTGACTAGGAACCTCGTTGATTGCTTCGATTACAGAAAAATTACTCCGAGTTAAAGTAACCTATTGTCCGATTATGTGATGTACGTGATGATTATTTAACTCGACTTTACCCGACCTGTGCAGACTGACTAGCACGGGGTGTTGCACGAGTATTACAGTTTCGAGTTACACCTAACACGCAGTGTTTCATTATTTCTCACATACTGACATCACAGTGCAGCACAGTGTTCACAGATGTCACAATTTCACAGTATTCACATGCACAGTGTTCACATACTACGTAGTGTTCACATATTACACCCAGTATTCGCATACACGGTTTTCACATACTACGCACATAGTGTTCACATACTGCACACAATGTTCACATATTACGCACATAGTGCTCACATACTGCAGTGTTTACATACTAGAGTGTTCACATACTACAGTGTTCACATACTACAGTGTTCACATACAATGTTCACATACACACAATGTTCACATACAATGATCACATACTACACACAATGTTCACATACACACAGTGTTCACACACATACACAGTGTTCACACACACATACACAGTGTTCACACACACATACACACAGTGTTCACACACACATACACAGTGTTCACACATGTACGTCAGGTCTTGCACAGTACTCATATATTCTCTTGATATTCACACAGGAAGCAGTTCTTATATTGTGTTTACATAATACTGACACAGGGGTCACCAGGGGTCACATTGTTGGTGTAGTGGTCAGTGTCAGCTGCTCACTATCACATACATCACATAATACTGACACAGGGGTCACCAGGGGTCACATTGTTGGTGTAGTGGTCAGTGTCAGCTGCTCACTATCACATACATCACATAATACTGACACAGGGGTCACCAGGGGTCACATTGTTGGTGTAGTGGTCAGTGTCAGCTGCTCACTATCACATACACCAGTATGTGATAGTGACCTGACCCACATCATACATCTGTACCTCGCTATGTCTCTGAGTGCTTCACTCATCTAATTATACTCACCTAATTGTGGTTGCAGGGGTCGAGACTCAGCTCCTGGCCCCGCCTCTTCACCGACCACTACTAGGTCCTCTCTCCCCCTGTTCCAGGAGCTTTATCATACCTCGTCTTAAAACTATGTATAGTTCCTGTCTCCACTACATCGCTTGCCAGACTATTCCACTTCCTAACTACTCTATGACTGAAGAAATACTTCCTAACATCCCTTTGATTCATCTGAGTCTTCAGCTTCCAATTGTGACCCCCTTGTTTCTGTGTTTCCTCTCTGGAACATCCTGTCTATGTCCACCTTGTCTATGCCACGCAGTATTTTGTATGTCGTTATCATGTCTCCCCTGACCCTCCTGTCCTCCAGTGTTGTCAGACCGATTTCCCTTAACCTTTCTTCATAGGACATTCCTCTTAGCTCTGGAACCAGCCTTGTTGCAAACCTTTGCACTTTCTCTAATTTCTTGACGTGTTTGACCAGGTGTGGGTTTCAAACTGGTGCTGCGTACTCCAGTATGGGCCTGACGTACACAGTGTATAAGGTCTTGAACGATTCCTTAATGAGGTACCGGAACGCTATTCTCAGGTTTGCCAAGCGTCCATATGCCGCAGCAGTTACCTGGTTAATGTGTGCTTCTGGCGATGTACTCGGTATTATACTCACTCCTAGGTCTTTCTCCTTGAGTGAGGTTTGCAGCCTTTGGCCACCTAGCCTATACTCTGTCTGCGGTCTTCTTTGCCCTCCTCCGATCTTTATGACTTTGCATTTGGCGGGGTTAAATTCTAGGAGTCAGTTTATGGACCACACATCCAGCCTTTCCAGGTCTCTTTGTAGACCTGTCTGGTCCGCGTCTGATTTAATTCTCCTCATTAACTTCACGTCATCTGCAAACAGGAAACTTCTGAGTCTATCCCTTCCATCCCCTCAAGGAAGGTTCCTTGATGTTGGTGAGGGGCTCTTGATTTAGGGAATTGGATCTGTGCTCCAGTTCCCCGAATTAAGCCTGAATGCCTTCCACATCCCCCCCAGGCGCTGTATAATCCTCTGGGTTTAGCGCTTCCCCATTGATTATAATAATAATAATATCCCTTCCGTCATGTCGTTCACATATACCAAGAACAGCACTGGTCCCAGGACTGACCCCTGTGGGGTCAGTCCTGGGACCAGTGCTGTGGCGCCCACTGTGATACCTCATCACGGACCATGACTCTCTGTTGCCTCCCTGTTAGGTATTCTCTGATCCATTTCAGTGCCCTTCCTGCTGTACGTGCCTTTTCCTCTAGCTTCTGTACTAATCTCTTGTGAGGAACTGTGTCGAAGGCCTTCTTGCAGTCCAAGAAAATGCAATCAACCCACCCCTCCCTCTCATTTCTTACTTCAGTTACCTTGTCATAAAACTCTAGTAGGTTTGTGACACATGATTTGCCTTCCATGAATCCGTGCTGGCTGTCGTTTATAATCTTGTTCCGATCCAGGTGCTCCACCACTCTCCTCCTGATAATCTTTTCCAAGACTTTGAATATTATACATGTCAGTGACACTGGTCTATAATTTAGTGCTTCATTTCTGTCTCCCTTCTTAAAGATGGGGACTACATTTGCCTTCTTCCACACTTTAGGTAGTTGTCCAGTTTCAAGGGAAGTGTTGAAGATTTTGGTTAGTGGCACACATGGTGTACCTGCTCCCTCTCTAAGGACCTACGGAGAGATGTCTGGTCCCACCGCCTTTGAGGTATCAAGGTCACTTAGGAGCTTCTCCACCTCCTCAGGTGTGTGTAATTCATCCAACACTTGTTGGTATACCCCTTGTTGGTGTACCCCACTGTTTTGTCTTCCCAGTGTCCCTTCAGCCTCCTCTGTAAATATTTCCTGAAATTTCATGTTGAGGTCCTCACATACCTCCTGGTCGTTTCTTGTGAGCTCCCCACCTTCTTTCCTCAGCCTGATTACCTGGTCCTTGACTGTTGTCTTCCTCCTGATGTGGCTGTAGAGTAGTTTCGGGTCAAACTTGACTTTCGATGCTATGTCAATTTCATAATGCCGCTGCGCCTCCCTCCTTATCTGTGCATACTCGTTTCTGGCTCGTCGACTAATCTCTTTATTCACCTGAGTCCTTTGCCTTCTGTACTTTTTCCATTCTCTAGAGCACTTAGTTTTTGCCTCCCTGCACCTTCGGGTAAACCAAGGGCTTGTTCTGTCCTTCCCATTATTTCTGTTACCCTTGGGAACAAACCTTTCCTCACTGTGTGTGTGTGTGGTGTGTGTGTGTGTGTGTGTGTGTGTGTGTGTGTGTGTGTGTGTATGTGTGTGTGTGTGTATGTGTACTTATATGAATATACCTGTGTGTGCTAGTGGAGGTCGAGTTTTAGCTCCCGGCCCTGCCTCTCAACTTGGCACTTGCCAGATTCACTCCTCCCCACTTTGCCCTAGCCTTGTGGACCATATCGTGCCTGCTCTTAGAACTATGTAAGGAACCTGTCTCCACCATTTCATGCCACATCCTACTTCCTAACCACCAGAGGCTGAAGAAGTACTTTGTAAAATTCCTATGACTCTTCTGTAACAAAACTTTCAACTTTGCTCCCGAGTGATTGTGTCCCACATCTATCCTTGTCTACCCTACCATTTCCTCTGAGTATTTTATAAGTCACCATTTCTCCCCAGGTTATACTTCTGTCAACTAGTTTAGTCAGGCTCACTTCAGTAAGCCTCTCCTCATATTTCATTCCATTTAGCTCTGCAACAAACCTCATTACATACCTCTTCACTTTCTTTATCTTTTTATATGCTTTATTAGATGTGGGTTCCATGATGGTGTTTCATACTCTAAAATTGGCCTGACATGCCTGAGATTACTGAAGGCTACTATTAAATTTGACAAATTAGCATTCTCTGCAAAGGTTATTCAATTGATGGGTGTTTCCAGTGATATGTTTGGAACTATGCTCACCCCTAGATTTTTCTCGTAGAGTGCGGTTTGCAGCCTCTGTTCCCGAACCTACACTCTTCCGGTCTTCTTGCCCCTTTCCATATCATCATAACTTGGGCATATGCTGGGGTTAAATTCAAGCAGCCACTTACCTGATCAATCTTGCAGTCTGTCGAGATTCATTTGTTGATTTTATCTGTCCTCATCTATTTGTATTCCCATTAGTTTCACAGAAAACGAGGCTATGACTGACTTAATCCCACCTAGCAAGTCATTCCCACATACTGGAAACAGCAATGGTTCTACATCGATCCTTGTGGAACCCGCTTGTTACTCTTTCCCAGTCTGACTTGTCTTCTCGGACACTTTCCTAACCCTAAGGTATTCTTTGATCCACCAGAGTACACTCCCTCTTTGATCCACCAGAGTACACTCCCTCTTTGATCCACCAGAGTACACTCCCTCTTTGATCCACCAGAGTACACTCCCTCTTTGATCCACCAGAGTACACTCCCTCTTTGATCCACCAGAGTACACTCCCTCTTTGATCCACCAGAGTACACTCCCTCTTTGATCCACCAGAGTACACTCCCTCTTTGATCCACCAGAGTACGCTCCCTCTTTGATCCACCAGAGTACACTCCGTCTTTGATCCACCAGAGTACACTCCCTCTTTGATCCATCAGAGTACACTCCCTCTTTGATCCACCAGAGTACACTCCCTCTTTGATCCACCAGAGTACGCTCCCTCTTTGATCCACCAGAGTACACTCCCTCTTTGATCCACCAGAGTACACTCCCTCTTTGATCCACCAGAGTACACTCCCTCTTTGATCCACCAGAGTACACTCCCTCTTTGATCCACCAGAGTACACTCCCTCTTTGATCCACCAGAGTAACACTCCCTCTTTGATCCACCAGAGTACACTCCTCTTTGATCCACCAGAGTACACTCCTCTTTGATCCACAGAGTACATCCCTCTTTGATCCACCAGAATACACTCCCTCCTTGATCCACCAGAGTACACTCCCTCTTTGATCCACCAGAGCACACTCCCTCTTTGATCCACCAGAGTACACTCCCTCTTTGATCCACCAGAGCACACTCCCTCTTTGATCCACCAGAGTACATTCCCTCGTTGATCCACCAGAATACACTCCCTCTTTGATCCACCAGAATACACTCCCTCCTTGATCCACCAGAGTACACTTTGATCCACCAGAGTACACTCCCTCTTTGATCCACCAGAGTACACTCCCTCTTTGATCCACCAGAGTACACTCCCTCTTTGATCCACCAGAGTACACTCCCTCTTTGATCCACCAGAGTACACTCCCTCTTATTACTGTGTGTGTGTGTGTGTGTGTGTGTGTGTGTGTGTGTGTGTGTGTGTGTGTGTGTGTGTGTGTGTGTGTGTGTGTGTAGATAAACGGTTCAGAAAACCACAAGTTGATAAATTAGACACATGTGCAACACTTGAGTCTACCTGGAGGGTATTCTGGGGATCAACACCCCCACGGCACGGTCTACGACCAGGCCTACTGGTGGATCAGGGCCTGATCAACCAGGCTGTTACTGATGGCCGCACGTAGTCTAACGTACGAACCACAGCCCGGCTGATCCGGCACCGACTTTAAGTATCTGTCCAGCTCCCCCTGAAGGCAGCCAGGGGCCTATTGGTAATTCCCCTTATGCATGGTGGAAGGCTGTTGAACAGTCTTGGGCCCCGAACACTTATGGTGCTTTCTCATAGTGTACCAATGGTTTCCCTACTTTTTTACTTTTCACTGGGAGTATTTTGCACCATCTGCCCAGTCTTTCACTTTAGTAGGGAGTGATTTCTGTGTGAAAATTCGGGACCATCCCTTCTAGGATTTTCCAAGTGTAGATTATGATATATCTCTCTCTCCTGCGTTCCAGCGAGTACAAGTCAAGTACTTCCAAGCGTTCCCAGTAGTTGAGGTGTTTGATGGAACTTATATATGCGGTAAAGGTTTCTGTACACTCTCTAGATCTGCAATTTCACCTGCTTTGAACGGAGATGTTAATGTACAGCAGTATTCCAGCCTAAAGAGAACAAGTGATTTGAAAATGATCATCATTGGTTTGGCATCTCTCGTTTTGAACGTTCTTATGATCAATCCTATCGTTTTCTTTGCAGTTGTGATCGTGGCACTGTTGTGATCCTTGAAAGTGAGATCCTCAGACATTACCACTCCCAGGTCCCTCACATTTTCCCGCTCTATTGTATGATCAGAGTTTGTAGTATACTCAGATCTAGTTATTATCTCTTCCAGTTTTCCATAACGGATAATTGGAATTTGTCTTCATTGAACATCATTTTCTTATATGTTTTCCGTTCCCATTGGAAACTCTGCTTTATATCTTCTAAGGAGTTAACCGCCGTCCTCTAGCAGATGACAGCCTGATGGCAGAGTCTAGTATCATCCGCAAAGAGATTATACGGCGCTCTCGATTACATTACTCTGTATATGTTTGATATGGTGATGAGTTATTCCTTTAGCCAGTTATTCCTTTAGCACGTATTTTGTGCGCTATTAAGCCATGACCGCACTTGTCAAAGGCTTTTGCAAAGTCTGTGTATATTTCATCTGCGTTTTATTTTTCTTCCAGTGCATCCAAGACCATATCATAGTGATCCAGTAGTTGTGAGAGGCAGGAGGGGCCTGCTCTGAACCCATGTTGCCCTGGATTGTGCAGTTTTTGGGAATCCAGGTGATTTGCAATCATGCTTCTTAGCACTCTTTCAAAGATTTTAATGATGTAGGACGTCAGAGCTATTGATCTATAGTTCTTAGCTAATACTTTGCTGCCACCTCTGTGGTGTGGGGCTATATCCGTTGTTTTAAGTGACTGTGGAATTTCACCCATGTCCAAGCTCCTCCATAGTATACTTAGGGCACGCGAAAAGGGTTTCTTGCAGTTCTTAATGAACACAGAGTTCCATGGCCATGTTGTCAATGGTTTTCTCAAAGTCTATCGGAGTTAGGGTAATGTCAGAAATCTGGCATACATTGATGGAGTTTTGAGGCTCATGAAAAAATCATTTGGATTGTCGATCTTTAGATTGATTAGTGGCTCTACAAACACAGAGTCGTATTGGGATTTCAGTATCTCGCTAATTTCTTTGTTGTCATCTGTGTAAGTCCCATCTTGTCTGAACAAGGGTCCTATACTAGATGTGGTATTCGCCTTGTTTTTGGCATATGAAAAGAAATATATCGAATTTCTTTCAATTTCACTAAGCTCCTCCTGTCTCTCCTGGGTCCTGTAAGAGTCCTTTAACTTAAGTTCGATACTTTCCACTTCCCTGGTCAGCGGTTCCTTCTGTGTATCCTAGCGTTCTTGAGGAGCTCCGTGATTCTTCATCGTTTTCTTCTTTCTTAGGGGAATATGCCTTGAACATGCTTCAGTTGCCAGGAAGTTGATCCTTTCAAGGCGCTGGTTTGGATCCATGTTATTTAAGTTATCTTCCCAACACGTTTCATTTAAGACATGGCTCACCTGATCCCAGTTCATGTTCTTGTTGTTGAAATTGTATTTGGTAAAGACACCTTCACAGCTACGTGCAATTTGCTGATCAGGACTCCTGTACATGTAAGTCTGAACTTCGATTAGACTGTCATCGGAATTAGTTGTTTCTGATATTGTTATGTCTTTTACCAGGTCCTCATTATTTGTGAAGATAAGGTCAAGTGTGTTTTCCAGTCTTGTTGGCTCTGCTATCTGCTGACTTAGGGTGTGTTTATCGCAGAGATTTAGTAGCTTATGTGTGTGTGACCTTTCATCTGCGCTGCCTCCAGGGATTATTTCTGCTATAACATTATTTGCTACATTCTTCCATTTTGTATGCCTTAGGTTGAAGTCACCGAGCAGTAAGATGTTTGGGGATGAAGCTGGAAGGTTTTCCAGACGGTAACCAATTTTCAGTAGCTGTTCCTTGAACTGTTGGGAGGCTGCATCTGGTGGCTTATATACAACCACAATGACTAGGTTTTGGTTCTCGATCTTTATTGTTAGAACTTCAACTACATCATTTGTGATGTTCAGCAACTCCGTGAAGATGAGCGACTCTTTGACATACAGGTCAACAATCCCCCCCCCTCCCATTGTTTCCTGTTCTGTCACATCTAAAAAGGTTATACCCATTTATCCATATTTCGTTGGCAAAGTGATCTTTTGTGTTGGTCTCTGTGAAGGCTGCAAACATCGCATTTGACTCCTCTAGAAGTCCACTGATAAAAGGTATTTTGGTGGTGGATGGCTTAAGGCCCTGTATATTAACAAATATAAACGAGGTCGTATTTTGTGCTTGTTGGGGGAATTTTGTTATTGGCATCAGTAGTTGAGATTCTGGAGGGCCATGGGGGCCACTGGCTGTGCCTCCAGTCCAACAAGACTCCAAGGTGCTGGAGTATTTTTTTTCCTTCCGTTTTCTTTTTTCGTTTCCTGCCACTAAAAATCACTTGGAGTGGGGTTGTCGTAACTATTGTCTTGTGAGGTCTGTACCTCCTGGTCCCTTTTAGATGGTATGCAGGGCAGCTGGTGTTGTAGCACTGTTTTTGGAGGACCGAAGAGTGGCATATTTCTGGGTGAAAGAATTTACAGGAGGGAGAGCGACACACTCCTTTAGACAGGAGGTCACGACATTTTTGGGGATGCTCAAAGTTGCATGCCCCATTTATTTTTCCTGATATTCCATGCTTACAGATGCCCCAAACATTAAATTTGCACAATTTAGCTTTTGGTTGGGTAGAATTTTTGGTAGGCTATGTTCTCAAGTTTGGCAGTTTCTTTCTAGACTGCGCTATAATCCTCAGTGTCCAAGCCAGGGCCGCCCCGTCCTGCTTCCGGAGAACTACTTTCCCCAGAAGAAGAAGACTCCTCCACTACATCTGCAATGTGGGCTATGGTTTTGTGCGATGATGGTTGTATATTAAAGGGTTAGTGGGACTCTGGTCCCCCTACAAGTCTGGACTGGCAATAAGACTGGGGCTGATTCTAGTCTGCACTGGGGCTGGGGGCTGGCCATAACAAGCGCTGGGGCATAGTGCTAGACTGGTGGAATGGCGGTCTGGGTTATGCACTATGTGGGGGGTTGGGTTAACTGACGTTTTGGTTTCCTTGTTTTTTTTTCAGTTGTGCTTACGTTATATAGTTTCTAATATCTGTTGTGTACGGCATTCTGTATTCTTTTAGTTCACTCCTCCCTATCTCTTTCCTCTAATATTTTCTATATCTTTGAGTATCTCTTATTTGTGGAAAAGTTTTCACCACTAGACTCAACCATTCAATACAAAGACGAATAGTGAAATATCCCATGTTTGCACATGTTCTAATTTATCATTATTAGTAGTGTATGCATTGTTTTCAAGAGATCAAATAGATCAAATACCTCTAGAATTCTAGTATACAAATACAGACACCTAGCGAAATAGCTGCAGTATCCTAGCCTCGTTGAGCTTCAACTACGATATTAGAGAACATTACTACCACGACACGAGGGCAGCGGTGCAGAAATTGAACTGCAACTCTCAATAAATGGAAAGATCTGAAGCTCTGATTCTTGGAAACTTGACGTTTGAGTATATTGAAGTCTGAGCTTTAGATGACACACTGCTTCGATACGCTGCTTATTGCCTGCAGATATATAATAATAATAATTCCTGGATTCTTCAAATCTTTTACCTTGACAGGCTTTCAGTGACCAAGGTAGCCACCACAGCCTGGTTCATCCTGTAATAAACTACCATGTAGGCTTGCGGGCCTACATAGCCAACCAGCCACAACTGTCACATGTCCACAACTATTCTTCCTCCACCCACAATGGTCCTCCCCACCCACAACTAACCTCCAACCACCAACAATAATCTCTCACCTTTTTAATAACTATTCTCTGTCTGCTCGACAGCATAGTTTTCTACACTTTAAGACTTATAAGTCATTAACAATCAATTTACCTGTACTCTAACATTCAGAATATTTAATCCTCTATCCCCCAAACAAGTATAAAAAAAAAAACTCGCCTCAAAATGTATATATATTCAGCACATATGTATGGCACGGGTGATTTTAAAGCCTAACAACTACATGGCCGTCATTACACACGAGGGTCAGCTACTTGTCACATGTCACCGAATTTCTCAAATCAGTTCCTGATCAGCCGGGCTGAGATGTATTCGTCAGTTGGCTGGTACAAACACATGATCAATCAGTCCAGCAACCTGGATTTTTCTGGTCTGGGACTACACGGCGGGGGCGCGGCCCCTGAAATTACTACTAACCGGATCTAGAATACTTTAATCTCATAATAAACGAAGAATTAACGGTACTTGAGGTGTATATATAAAATGAGATTTTTTTTTTTTTTTTTTTTTTTTTTTATCACACTGGCCATTCCATCCAAGGCAGGTGGCCCGAAAAAGAAAAACTTACAACCATCAATCACTCCATCACTGTCTTGCCAAAGGTTTTTACTCTATCAGTTTTAAACTGCAACATTAACACCCAACACCCCTCCTTCAGAGTGCAGGCACTGTACTTTCCCATCTCCAGGACACAGTCCGGCCTGCCGTTTTCCCTGAATCCCTTCATAAATGTTACATTGCTCACAACTCAACAGCCACGTCAAGTATTTAAAAAACCATTTGTCTCCAATTCACTCCTATCAAACACCCTCCTCACGCATGCCTGCTGGAAGTCCAAGCCCCTCGCACACAAAAAACCGTCCGTACCCCCTCCCTCCAACCCTTCCTAGGCCGACCCCCTACCCCGCTTCCTTCCCTTACAGACTAGATACACTCATTGAAGTCATTCTGTTCGCTCCATTTCTCCTCTACATGTTCCGAACCACCTCAACAACCCTTCCTCAGCCCTCTGGACAACATTTTGTAATCCCCTCACCTCCTCCTAACTTCCAACTACGATTCCCTCTGCATTATATTCACACCACACGATTGCCCACTAGACATGACATCTCCACGCCTGCCACCAGTCTCCTCGCTGCAACATTCATTCACCATGCTTTCACACCCATATAAGAGCGTTGTAAAATATAACTCTCATACATTTCCCCATCTTGGCCTCCAACGGACAAAGTTCTTTGTTCTCACAGACTCCGAAGTGCACCACTCACTACTTTTTCCCTCATCAACTTCCTATGATTCACCCTCATCTTCATAGACCCATCCGCTGACACGTCCACTTCCCAAATATCCTGAATACGATCACTCGTCCTCCATACCTCTCCCTCCCAATCTGATATTCAATCTTTCATCACCTAATCTTTTTGTTATCCTCATAACCCTACTCTTTCCTGTATATCACATTTAATTTCATCTTTGCACACCCTACCAAATTCCATCCACCTATCGCTGCAGCTTCTCTTCAGAAATCTCCCAAGACACAGTGTCATCATCAAAGAGCAGCTGTGACAACTAAATCCCACTTTGTGTGTGATTCATTATCTTTTAACCTGCCACGCCTCTGCCAAGACCCTCCAGCATTACTTCTCTTACCACCCCATCTATAAATATATTAAACAAACCAAGGTACATCACACATCCTTGTCCAAAGGCCTACTTTACTGGGGAAAAAATTTCCCCTCTTTCCTACATACTCTAACTTGAGCCTCACTATCCTCCTCGTAAAAACTCTTCACTGCTTTCAGTAACCCCATCCTCCTCAACACCATATACGTTGCAACATCTGGCCACATTGAGCCGCCCCTATCCACCCTGTCATACGCATTTCCAAATCCATAAATGCCACAAGACCTCTTTTAGCCTTTCTAAAGACTGTTCCACTTATATGTTTCACTGTAAACCACCCTGGTCCACACACACCCCTAACCTTGTTCCTAAAGCCTCCTTGTCAACTGCTATCCTATTCCTCCGTCTTACCTTAATTCTTTCAATTATTACTCTACCATACACTTTACCAGGTACCCTCAACAAACTTATCCCCCTATAATTTTTTTGCCTCTCTTTTATCACCTTTGCTTTATACAAAGGAACTTTTCATGCTCTCTGCATACCTATGTACCTTACCCTCTTCCATACATTTATTAAATAATTGGCACCAACCACTTTCCAAACTATATCCCCATACCTGCATTTACACATTTCTATCTTTATCCCATCAATCCCGGCTTCCTTTCCCCCTTTCATTTTACCTACTGCCTCACGAACTTCCCACACACTCACAGTGGCTCTTCTCACTCCTACAAGATGTTATTCCTCCTTGCCCTATACACGAAATCACAGCTTCCTATCTTCCATCAACATTAACTATTCCTCAAAATATTCCCTCCATCTTCTCCAATACCTCTAACTCTCCATTAATAACTCTCCTCTCCTATTTTTTAACTGACAATCCATTTTATATCTAGCTTCCTTTACTTGTTAATCTCACTCACTCCAAAACTTTTTCCTTATTTTCAACAAATTTTGTTGATTAACATCTCACTCCACTCTCTCATTTTCTCTCTTTTTTAACATTGCTTCACCACTCTCTTAACCTCTCTCTTTTTCTCCATATACTCTTCCCTCCTGCATCAACTTCTACTTTGTAAAAACTTTCTCATATGCAACTTTTTCTCCCTAATACTCTCTTACATCGTCATTCCACCAATCGCTCCCTCTTGCCCTCCTGCACCCCCACTTACCTGTAACCACAAACTTCAGCTGAACCCTCTAACACATACATTTTTAAACCGACCCTAAAAAAAACAGTTCCTCTTCCCGGCGCGCGCCATTGGCCTATGCTGCTCATTAGCCCATCTATCCTCCAATACTGTTTATATCTATCCCTAACTGCTCCTCTTTTAGTTATAAACCCTTCACCTCTCTCTTCCTGATGCTTCTATTCTCCTTGTATCCCAGCACCTGTACTCTTCAATGTAGCTGACAACTAAAAGGATCTGATATATCTGGGCCCCTCTATAAACATGCACATCCTGAAGTCTACTCAACAGTCTTTTTATCTACCAATACATAAGACAACAAACTACGTCCATTTCTCCCTACATCATATCTGTGTATACTTATTTATCCTCTTTTTTCTAAAATATTTATTACCTATACTAAACCCCTTTCTATAACAAAGTTCAATCCAAGGGCACCCATTACTTTACACCTTGCACCACCAAACTTACCTACCACACCCTCTCTAAAAGTTTCTCCTACATTAGCATCTAGAGTCCCCTACCACAATTACTCTCTCACTTGGTCCAAAGGCTCCTATACATTCCTAACATCTCCCAAAATCTCTCTCTCTCCTCTGCATTCCTCTCTTCTCAGGTGCAACACCTTATTATGACCCACTTCTCGTCATCCAAACTTTACTTTAAATCCACATAAATCTCGAATTTACACATTCATATCTCTTTTCTCCATCCAATAACTGATCATTTAAACATTACTGCTACCCCTTCCTTTGCTCTAACTCTCTCAGTTACTCCAGATTTAATCCATCTAATTTCCCCCCACTGAAACTCTCCCACCCCTTCAGCTTTGTTTCGCTTAGAGCCCGGACATCCAACTTCTTTCATTCATAACATCATCAATCATCTGTTTCTTGTCACCGCACAAATTTCCTTCCACGCACATTTAAACATCCCATTTTTATAAGTTTTTCCTTCTTCTCTTTTTTAGTAACTGTATACAGGAAAGGGGTACTAAGCCCCATTGCTCCCGCATCTTAGTCCGCCTCATACGACCACTCCTGGCTTACGAGGAAAGATTCATTCCACTTCCCCATGGACAATAGAAGAAATAAATGAAGAACAAGAGCTATTTAGAAAAAGAGAAAAACAAGATGTAATGTATATATATATATGCATGTGTGTGGTCTGTTAAGTTGTGACCAAAGTGTAAGTAGGATTAGCAAGATATCCCATCTATCTAGCGGTTTATGAGACAGAAAAAACGAAAACCAGCATCCTACCATCATGCAAAACAGTTACAGGTTTTTTGTTTCACAGTCATCTGGAAGGAACGGTAGTACCGTCCCTGGGTGGTTGCTGTCTACCAAACCTACTACCTATAATATTTACCACGAAACTAGCCGTATTTATTCACTAACCCACTGCAGAACAGCCAATTAGTCGAACCCCATGTCGTATTGGCCCACCTCAGGGTGACAGTCGAAAATCATACCTAGCTCTGTGGGTGCTTGATTTCTTGTAGATTTGTGGTCGTGCGGATTAGAGCGTCATGTGAATTTTTCGCTAACCATGAGGCGGCCAAAACGACATGGTTCGAGTCCTGGCTAGTCGCCAGTGTGTTATGATTAAATAACACTCGTTCGGGTCACAATAAATAATATATATATATATATATATATATATACTATATATATATATATATTATATAAATATATATATATATATATAAGTAGGGAAGTTTTTCTTCTACAGAGAGGCACACTACCCGAAAAGGCCTTCTACAGAGCGCATACCCTTCCGTTAGGGCCTTCTACAGAGCGAACCTTTCCGGTTAGGCCTTCTATATCTACTGAGCGCACCCTTCCTTCTAGGACCAGCAGCCTTGGAGGGTCCCTTTCACAACACTAGGTGTTACTTCCGGTTTTGACCAGACCTTCGCCCTCGAGACTACTCACTCCTTGACCTCCCCCAACCAGTACCCCCGCCCCACGACCCCCCCCTCGCGACCCCCTCCCCGCGCGCAACCGCGCGCCCAGCGCGCCCGCCGCGCCCTTCGCGACCCCCCGCCCTCGCGCCCGCGCGCGCGCCCCACCCCGCCCCGCCCAGCGCGCCCGACCGCGCCTTATAGCGAGCCCCGCCCGCGCCTCCTTCTGCAGCGTCATCCGGATCGCCGCCCCTCCGCTCCTCGAATTTTTTTCCGTTTTTTTCCGAATTTTTTTTTGACAATTTCATTTTCTTGTGCTCTCCATCTCCTCGGATCAAGGTTTTTTTGTATTCCCCCCCTATGGGTTTTTTTTGTTTCGAATTCTCCATCTCTCTCAGCTCAAATTTTTTTGGGTACCCCCTTTCACACCCCTATCCCCAAACAATTTCTCGAAAATCAAATTCCATCTCCTTGGATCAAGTTTTTTTTTGGTAACCCCCTCCTTTCACGCCCCATAATTTTCTCGACAACACCATGACCCATCTCCTCGATCAGTTTTTTGGATCCCCCCTAATGGGTTTCGAAATTTTCTCCATCTCCTTGTATCAAATTTTGGATTACCCCCTCCCATCTTTCACCCCATCCCAAAATTTCTCGATATTACAAGTTTTTGCCATTCCACCTAAATGGGGGTTTTTGCGAAATTCTCTCCATCTCCTCAATCAAATTTTTAAGTTCCCCCCACCCACTTTCACCCCCCCCATATCATCCCAAAAATTTCTCGATAATACAAGTTTTTGGATTCCCCCCCCCCCCCTATGGGGTTTTGAATTTCTTATGATAAACTTGGAATCAAATTTTTGGATTACCCCCACCCACTTTCCATCACCCACCCCCAACCCAAATTTTCTAGATAATACCAAGTTTTTGATTCACTCCTATGGGGTTTTCGAATTCCGCGGATCAAAGTTTTTGGAATCCCCCCCTCTGGGGGTAAGCATTCAAAAATAGACTCCTCTATGTGGGCAATCTTACACAGGTCTAAACATCTTCCCCTTAATTATTTTTAAAATGAACTAAAAGTTTTCCGCCATTACGTCAAATGACCCTAAGAAGGTGTGTTTACTCGGCGCAGTGACGGTCACGCGCACACAGTTGAATCAGTCAACCCCCTATGTCAGTGACGTCACGTGATTGACCGCGCCACTACAGGTTGAATCTTGTCTACCCTTTACCCACCCTCTAAATCCTCCCAACCCTCACCTCTCCATCCAACACCTACACAATTTTCACTCATAATCCCTCCAATTTTTCTCGTTTTAACCCTTTTAGTTCCATAAAGTTAATAAGGAGGACACATGCATCAGAAAGTCCACCACATCAGCTACATCCCCTTCGTAAATCCACTACTCACAATTTTACATATTACGAAGTAAATACACTTTTACTTTGAACATCTTCAAACACTCTCATAAATCATTTGAATACGCACAAAAATACCTTTAAACATTGCAAAACACCACTGAAAAACTCAAACAATCACAATTCGAAACACCCCCAAATCACTCTGCAAATACTCCCAGAACAACCTTCATAAGTACTTCTTGCACATCATTTGAACACCTTCATAAGTTACTCTCCTCTTAATCATTTGTACACCTTCAAAAAACAACCTTTGAATACACTCACATAAACACCCTGAACACCTCAAAACACCTTTGAATACGTTTTTAACTAATTTCATCACAACCCACTTATATCATCTTTTTTTTTCCTGTAACTTCTAATTCGACTAACAACTTCCCTCATCAATTACCATCAAATTTTAACTCGATTTAAACTAAGTCATCAATGTAACCAAGATTTTCACAAAAAAAAAAAAACTCTATGACACCTAATCACACACGCACACACACATCTACCCCACAACACCCACAATTTTTCTCGTTTTAACCTCCTTTTGTTTCATTAAAGTTATGAAGGGACACAATACATCAGAAAAAAAGTCACAAAAAACTAACCATCAACCACTTTACTTTGAACACGACCCCAAAACACTCTCATATCATTTGAATACTCACATAAACACCTTATGACACCTTCAAACACCTTTGAACACCTCAAAACACCCTTGAACCACACTTCAAAACAAACCCTTGAACACCTTCCAAAAACAACATTTGAACACCACTCAAAACACCTTTGGAACTTTCTCAAAACACTATTTGAGTACTCCAATATAAGATTTACATCTCTAATTTATCTGCACTTTCATGTAAATACAAACTTCATTCCCTCAGTCTCCAGACTAGGCAATTTTCTCGTTTTACCCTTTTATTTCCTTAAAGTTATTAAGGGACACAATACATCATAAAAAAAAAAGTCACAAAAACTAACTCAAACACTTACTTTGAACCACCCCCAAAAACATACTCATAATTCATTTGTACACCTTCAAAACACATCTTTGAATTTGAACACCTTCAAACACGCCGTGAACACCCTTGATTCAACTTCAAAAAACAACATTTGAACACACTCAAACACTTTGAACACCTTGAATTTCCAAACAACACTGAAACACTTCCAAAAACAACAATTTTGAGAAACTCCTAATTACACCACTATTACTACTAAAACACCGCTGAATTCAATCCAAACACCGCTTCAACACTTCAACACCCTTGAACCCTGTCAAAACACTCTGTGAACACCTTTCAAAAACCACCTTTGAACATTCCAAAACACTATTTGATACTCCCAATTACACCACGAATAACAATACAAAACACCGATGAATTCAAAATCAAAACACGCCTTCAAACACCTTCAAAACACCTTTGAACACCTTTGACAACATTTCCAAAAAAACACTCTCATAAATCATTTGAACACACTCAAAACAACTTTGAATACTAACTCAAAACACCTTTGAACACCTTCAAAACACCCTTGACACCCTTGATCACTTCAAAAAAAAAACAACATTTGAACACACGCCAAAAACACCTTGAACACTTCCAAAAAACACATTTGAGTACTCCCAATTACACCAAGAATACTACTAAAACAAACCCCGCTGAATTCCAATCAAAACACCCTTCAACACACCTTCAAACACCTTTGAACACCTTTGCAACATTTCCAAAACACTATTTGAGGTAACTCCAATTACACCACTGATTACTACTAAAACCACCGCTGAATCAATCAAAACACCCTTCATCACCTTCAAACACCCTTGAACATCACTCAAAACACCCTAGTCAACACCTTCAAAACACCTTTGACAACCTCAAAACACCCTTTGATCTCATTGACAAGAACACTCGTCAAATTCATTTTTCGAACACACCAATACTCTTTTGACACCTTTGAAACATTCAAAACACCCTTAACTCCCTTGAAATTCTCACTTCAAAAAAAACAACATTTGGAAAAACCAACACAATCATCAAAACATCGCTCTTGAACACCTTTGTGAACATTTCCAAACAACACTGAAACACTTCCCAACAAACACCATATCATACTCCCAAATACACCAACTGAATACTAAAAACACCAATGTATACAAAACAAAACACCACAAAAAAATTCCATAAACTAAGATCAACATCCCACATCCACAACACCCCCTCAACCCACAAAACCGCAACAATTTTTCTCGTTTATCTACTTTCATCAGAAAAAGGCCAAACAACAACCCACTTTATATCATTTTTTTACGTAGCTCTATTCGACACAACACCCACACACCCACATCCCAGAACACACTCATGGAACCATTCCAAAACACTATTTTAGTACTCCCAAATTACACCACTGATAACTACAAACACCGCGAATTCATCAAAACACCCTTCACACCCTTTCAAACACCTTGAACACCTTCAAAACACTGCTTGAAAAACCACTTTCAAAAAACACCTTTGATACTTTCCACTCAACACTGAAACACTCTTCCAAAAAAACCCCCCCCCCCAATTTGAGTACTCCCAAAGGAACACCATGAGTACTACTAAAACCAACCGCTGAATTCATCAAAACATACCTTCTCAATCACCTTACAAAAACACCCTTGATCACACCAAAACACCCTTCGACACCTTCAAAAACATCCTTTGACACCTTAAAAACACTTTGATAACCACATTCATAAACACTCTCATAATCATTTGTACACACTCTACCACCTATAGAATAACCCAAACCAAACTTTGAATCGCCTTCAAATCACCCTTGAACACCCTTGAACACCGATCAAATAAAAAACTCACATTTGAACACACTCATAAAAACACCTTTGTTTTACACACTTGAACATTTTCCAAACAACACTGAAACTCCTTCCAAATACACCATTTGAGTACTCCCAAATACACCACTGAATACTAAAAACACCAACATAATACACTCAAAACACCACCAAAAATCACCATAACTTAAGATCCAACACCCACATCCCACAACACCCACAACGATCACAATCCACCCACAATTTTTTCTTCGTATTTCTCTAATCTAATTTCATCAGAAAGTCACAACACCCACACCTTCCCATTTTTTCTCGTTTTAACCCATTTTTAGTTCATTACAGTATAATAAGGTGCACACTACATCAGAAAAAAGTCACAAAAACAACCCACTTATAACTCTTTTCGGTATCTCTAGTTCGTACAACACACACCCACATCCACAACAACCAACCCACCATCCCACATCCCACACACACACACACACACCCACACACACATACACACACATCCTCTAACATAGCCCTAACCTAACCATAACTTAACCTAACCTAACCTAACCTAACCTAACCTACCTAACTTTATAAAACTTATCCTAACCTAAGCCCTAACCTTACCTAACCTAACCTTACCTAACGTATCCTAACCTACCTAGCCTAACCTAACCTAACTTAACCTAACCTAACCTAACCTAACCTAAACCGAACCTACCCTAACCTCAACTCTTACCTAACAAACCTAACCTAGCCTAAACCATAGACCTAACCTAACTTAACCTAACCCAACCTAACCTAACCTAGCCTAGCCTAACTGTACACTAACCCTAACTAACCTAACCCTACCCTAACCTAACCTACTAACCTAACTATTCTCTAACCTACCTAACCTAACCTAGCCGAACCTATCCTAACCTAACCTAAAATATATTGGAACACCCCCAAAACACTATTTGAGTACTCCAGAATTACTTTGAACGACTCCATTTTTGGATATTCCAAATTATTTTTGAAAACTTTAATCGTAAAAATCCGAACATTAATTTCTTGTTGGTAAAACCACACGCAATGGGTAGAATATTTACACGATTTCCGAATAGAAGTCACATCCTCGCTCTGAAGACTAATTGTGGGTCACCCCAACACATGGCGTAATGCGGTTCACACCCAAGGTAGAACATAACACCTGCGTCAACTCAGGACAGACAGGCGCCATGAAATGCGGGTAACATCCAAGGTAGAAAATCATCTCTTTCCAGACCAACTGTCTATCCTAACCTAACCTAACCTAACCTAACCTAATTCCTAACCTAATTCCTAACCTATACCTAACCTCACCTAACCGAACCTACCTAACTCCATCAATCAATCACCTCTATCCTAACCTAACCTAACCTAACCCAACCTAACTCCATCAACACCTTTATCCAAACCTACCTAACCTATCCTAACCTAACCTATCTCCATCATACACCTCGATAACTACTTAACTTAACCTAAGCCTAATCTTACCTAACCTACCGAAACCTTAACCCTACTTAACCTTACCCTATCCTAACCCTGTCTAACCTAACCTAACCTATCCTAACCTAACCTAACCTAACCAACTTATCCTAAGCTAACCCGTTAAGTAAACCTAACTTATCCTAACCTAACTATCCTAACCTAACCTAACCTAAAATAACGAACCTAACCTAACTTATCCTAATCTAATCTAACCTATCCTAACTATCCTAACCTAAACATAACTTATCCTAACCTAACCTAACCTAAAAATAACCTAACCTAACTTATCCCTAACCTAACACTCCTCTTTGATCCACCAAGTAACGCTCCCTCCTTTGATCCACCAGTACACTCCTCTTTTGATCCACCAGAGTACACTCCCTCTTTTTGATCACTCAGAGTTACACCCCATCCTTTGATCCACCAGAGTACGACTCCCTCTTTGATCCACAATACACTCCCTTTTTGATCCACCAGAGTACCTCCCTCTTTGATTCCACCAAGTACACTCCCTCTTTGATCCACCATAGTAACTCCTCTTGATCCATCAGAGTACCTCCCTCTTGACCACCACAGAGTTACACTCCCTCTCTTGATCCACCAGAGTACCACTCCCCTCTATGATCCACCAGAGTAACACTCCCTCCTTTGACCACCAAGTAAAAAAAAAAAAAAAAAAAAAAAATATAAAAGTGGGGGAAAAAATACACTCCCTCTTTGATCCACCAAGTACACTCCCTCTTTGACCACCAGAGTACACCTCCCTCTTTAATCCACAGAGTACACTCCCTCTAGATCCACCAGAGTACACTCCTCTTTGATCCATCAGATACACTCCCTCTTTGATCCATCAAGTACACTCCTCTTTGATCACCAGAGTACGCTCCTCTTTGATCTCACCAGAGTACAACTCCCTCTTTGATCCACCAGAGTACCCTCTCTTCTTTTGATCCACCCCAGAGTACCCTCCCTCTTTGATCCACCAGAGTACCCTCCCTCTTTGACCACCAAGTACCCTCCTCTTTGATCCACCAAGTACACACTCCCTCTTTTGAACCACCAGGACACCCTCTTGATCCACCCAGAGTACGCTCACCTCTTTGGATCCCCAGAGTACACTCCCTCTTTGATTCCTCCAGGTACACTCCCTCTTTGTTGATCCACCAGAGTACACCTCCTCTTATTACTGTATGTGTGTGTGTGTATGTGTGTGTGTGTATTGTGTGTGTTAATGTGTAATGTGTGTTATGTGTGTGTATGTGTGTTGGTAAGTGTGTGTGTGTGTGTTCTGTATATTATTGTATATGTTGTTATATATCTAGTGTGTGTGTGTGGTGTTTGGTGTGTGTTGTGTAGATAAAACGGTTCAGAAAACCACACAAGTTGAAAATTAGACACATGTGTCAACACATGAGTTAATCCTGCGAGGGTAATTCTGGGATCAACAACCCCAACGGCAGCACGGTCTACACGAGGCCTACTGTGGATCAGGCCTGATCCAACCAGGCTGTTACTGCTGGCCGCGACGTATCCAACGTACGACCACAGCCCGGGCTGATCGCACCAGACTAATATCACACTTTCCATCTCCCCTGAAGGAAGCCAGGGGCCTATTGGCTAATTCCCCTTATGCATGTGGAAGGCTGTTAACAAGTCTTCGCCCGAACACTTAAGTGCTTTTCTCTTATTGTACCAATGGTTTCCCTACTTTATAACTTTTCACTGGGAGTATTGGCACTCTGCCCATCTTTCACTTTAGTAGGGAGTAGATTTCTGGTGAAAAATTCGTGACCATCCCTTCTAGGATTTTCCAAGGTGTAGAATTATTATATATATCTCTCTCCTGCCGTTCCAGCGAGTACAATCAAGTACTTCCGAAGCGTTCCCAATAGTTAAGGTCTTGATAGAACATATATATTGCGGTAAAGGTGCTCTGTAACACGCCTAATCTGCAATTTCACCTGCTTGAACGGAGATGTTAATGTACAGTAGTTTCCAGACTAAAGAGAACAAGTGATTTGAAAATGACATCATTGGTTTGGCATCTTTCTCGGTTTGAACTGTTTCTTAAAGACCATCCTATCGTTTTCCTTTGCAGTGTGAATCGTGCACTGTGTTATCTTGAAAGTGAGATCCTCAACATTACCACTACCCTAGGTCCCTCACATTTTCCCGCTCTATTGTATGATCAGAGTTTGAGTATTCTCATATCTAAGTTTATATCTCTTCCAGTTTTCCATAACGGATAATTGGAATTTGTCTCATTGAACATTCATATTGTTTTTCCGTTGCCCATTGGAAAAACTTGCCTTATATCTTACTTGGAGGTTAACCGCGTCCTCAGCAGATGACAGCCTCATGCAGATCCTATATCGTCCTGTAAAGGATGATACGAGCATCAGGATTACATCTCTTTATAGTCTTATGATGGAGAGGAATTGGATGGGGCGAGTGCAGTAACTCGCCCATCCTGAAACAAGCTTTTCACTACGCAGCTTCCGATATTATCCTGTTTACCACTACTCTCTTTGTGTTCGATGGTAGAAAGTTGAAGATCCATCTCCGCCTTTTGCCAGTTTATCCTTAGCACGATATTGTGCGCTATTAATCATGACCGCACTTGTCAAAGGCTTTTGCAAAGTCTGTGTATATTTCAATCTGCTTCACATTTTTCTTCCATGCATCCCAAACCAATCATATGATCCATAGTTGTGAGAGGCAGAGGGGGCTGCTCTGAAACCCATGTTGCCTGGATTGTGCAGTTTTTGGAATCCAGGTTAATTAGCAATCATGCTTCTTATAACTCTTTCAAAGATTTTAATGATGTAACCTTAGAGCTATTGATCTATAGTTCTAGCGAATTCTTTGCTGCCTACCTCTGGGTGTGGGCTATATCCGTTGTTTTAGTGACTGGGAATTTCTCCCATGGCCCCAAGCTCTCCTAGTATACTTAGGGCACGCGAAAAGGTTTCTTGCAGTTCTTAATGAACACAGAGTTCCATGCCATGATGTCGAATGGTTTTCTCAAAGTCTATCGGAGTTAGGTAATACCAGAAATCTGGCATACAT
The DNA here is from genome assembly GCF_026875155.1 of Cherax quadricarinatus. Classification (NCBI taxonomy): domain Eukaryota; kingdom Metazoa; phylum Arthropoda; class Malacostraca; order Decapoda; family Parastacidae; genus Cherax; species Cherax quadricarinatus. The sequence continues at coordinate 39,397,579 of NC_069430.1, forward strand.
TGATGGAGTTTGAGGCTCATGAAAAAATCATTTGGATTGTCGATCTTTAGATTGATTAGTGATCTACAAACACAGAGTCGTATAGGGATTTCAATATCTCGCTAATTCTCTTTGTGTCATCTGTGTAAATCCCTCTTGTCTGAACAAGGGTCCTATACTAGATGTGTAATTCTGCCTTGTTATGTGGCAGATGAAAAGAATATATCGAATTTCTTTCAATTTCACTAAGCTCCTCCGCACTCCCTGGTCCCTGTAAAGTCCTTAACTTAAGTCGATACTTTCCACTTCCTGGTCAGCGTTCCCTTCTGTGAACCTAGCGTTCTTGAGGACTCCGTGGATTCTTCAACGTTTTCTTCTTCTTAGGGAAAATGCCTTGACATGCTTCAGTTGCCAGGAAGTTATCCTTTCAAGCGCTGTTTGGATCCATTTATTTAAGTGTTAACACTTGTGCCCAGCAGCGTTTTTTTCATTAATGGCTAGACTATTGGCTCACCTATCCCAGTTCATAGTTCTTGTTGTTGAAATTGTATTTGAAAAGACCTTCACAGCTACTGCAATTTGCTTATCAGACCTCCTGTACATGTAAGTCCTTGAACTTCGATTAGACTGTCGCTTCGGAATTAGAGTTTGTTTCCGATAATGTTATGTCTTTTACCAGTTCCTCATTATTTGTGAAGATAAGTCAAGTGTGTTTTCCAGTCTGTTTGCTCTGCTATCTGCTGACTTAGGTGTGTTTATATAGCAGAGATTTAGAGTCTTATGTGTGTGTGACCTATTCATCTGCCGCTGCCTCCAGGGATTAAGTTTCTGCTATAACTTATTTGCTACATTCTTCCATTTGTATGCCTTAGGTTTGATGTCCCTCGAGCCAGTAAAGTTTGGGATGAAGCGGCATGTTTTCCAGACGGTAACCAATTTTCAGTATCTGTTTCCTTGTACTGTTTGGGCCCTGCATCTGGTGGCTTATATACAACCACAATGACTAGTTTTGGATCTCGATCTTTATTTTAGAGACTTCAACTACATCATTTGTGATGTTCAGCAACTCGTGAGATGAGCGCTCTTTGACATACAGGTCAACATCCCCCCCCCCCCTCCCATTGTTTCCCTGTCTGTCACTTCTAAAAAGGTTATAAACCCATTTATCCATATTTCCGTTGGCAAAGTGATCTTTTGTTGTTGGTCTCTGATGCTGCTAAACATCGCATGACTCCTCTAGAAGTCCACTGATAAAAGGTATTTTTGGTGGTGGATGGCTTAGGCCCTGTTATATTAACAAATATAAACGTGGTCGTATTTTTTGTGCTTGTTGGGGAATTTTGTTATGGCATCATAAGTTTGAGATTCTGGAGGCCATGGTAGGCTACTGGCTGTGCCCTCCAGTCCAACAACCTCCAAGGTGCTGAAGTAATTTTTTCCTTCCGTTTTCTTTTTTCTTTCCTGCCTCTTAAAAATCACTTGAAGGGGTTGTCGTAACTATGTCTTGTGAGTCTGTACTCCTGTCCCTTTTAGATGTATTGCATGGCACAGGTGTTGTAGACTGTTTTGGGAGGACCGAAGAGTGAGCCTATTTCGGTGAAAGAATTTACAGAGGGAAGCGACACACTCCTTTAGACAAGGTCACGACATTTTGGGGATGCACAAAGTTGCATGCCCCTTTTATTTTTCCTGATATTCCATGCTTTCAGATGCGCCCAAACATTAAATTTGCACATTTAGCTTTTGGTTTGGGTATAATTTTGGTAGGCTATGTTCTCAAGTTTGGCAGTTTCTTTCTAGACTGCGCTTATAATCCTCAGTGTCCCAAGCCAGGGCCGCCCCGTCCTGCTTCCGGAAACCTACTTTCCCCAGAAGAAGAAGATCCTCCACTACATCTGCAATGTGGCTATGGTTTGTGCGATGATGGTTGTATATTAAAGGGTTAGTGGGACTCTGGTCCCCCTACAAGTCTGGACTGGCAATAAGACTGGGGCTGATTCTAGTCTGCACTGGGGCTGGGGGCTGGCCATAACAAGCGCTGGGGCATAGTGCTAGACTGGTGGAATGGCGGTCTGGGTTATGCACTATGTGGGGGGTTGGGTTAACTGACGTTTTGGTTTCCTTGTTTTTTTTTCAGTTGTGCTTACGTTATATAGTTTCTAATATCTGTTGTGTACGGCATTCTGTATTCTTTTAGTTCACTCCTCCCTATCTCTTTCCTCTAATATTTTCTATATCTTTGAGTATCTCTTATTTGTGGAAAAGTTTTCACCACTAGACTCAACCATTCAATACAAAGACGAATAGTGAAATATCCCATGTTTGCACATGTTCTAATTTATCATTATTAGTAGTGTATGCATTGTTTTCAAGAGATCAAATAGATCAAATACCTCTAGAATTCTAGTATACAATACAGACAGCTAGCGAAAAGCTGCAGTTATCTAGCCTCGTTGAGCTTCAACTGACGATATTAGAGAACATTACTACCAGCGACACGAGGCTGCGGAGCAGATATTGAACTGCAACTCTCAATAATGGAAAGATCTGAAGCTCTGATTCTTGGAAACTTGACGTTTGAGTATATTGAAGTCTGAGCTTTAGATGACACACTGCTTCGATACGCTGCTTATTGCCTGCAGATATATAATAAATAATAATGCTGGATTCTTCAAATCCTTTTTACCTTTGGACAGGCTTTTCAGGTGACCAAGGTAGCCACCACAGCCTGGTTCATCCAGTAATAACTACCATGTAGGCTTGCGGGCCTACATAGCCAACCAGCCACAACTGTCACATGTCCACAACTATTCTTCATCCACCCACAATGGTCCTCCCACCCACAACTATCCTCCAACCACCAACAAATAACTCTCACCTTTTTATAACTATTCTCTGTCTGCTCACAGCATAGTTTTCTACACTTTAAGCTTATAAGGTCATTAACAATCAATTTACCTGTACTCTAACATTCAAGAATAATTTAATCCTCTACCCCCAAACAAGTATTAAAAAAAAAACTCGCCTCAATGTATATATATTCAGCTCATATGTATTGGCTCGGTGATTTAAAGCCTAACAACTACATGGCCGTCATTACACGAGGGTCAGGCTACTTGTCACATGGTCACCGAATTTCTCAAATCAGTTCCTGATCAGCCGGGCTGTGATGTATTCGTCAGTTGGCGGGTACAAACAGCATGATCAATCAGGCCAGCAACCTGGATTCTGGTCTGGGACTACACGGCGGGGGCGGCGGCCCCGGAAATTACTACTAACAGATCTAGAATACTTTAATCTCTATAATAAACGAAGAATTAACGGTACTTGAGGTGTATATATAAAATGAGATTTTTTTTTTTTTTTTTTTTTTTTTTTATCACACTGGCCATTCCATCCAAGGCAGGTGGCCCGAAAAAGAAAAACTTACAACCATCAATCACTCCATCACTGTCTTGCCAAAGGTTTTTACTCTATCAGTTTTAAACTGCAACATTAACACCCAACACCCCTCCTTCAGAGTGCAGGCACTGTACTTTCCCATCTCCAGGACACAGTCCGGCCTGCCGTTTTCCCTGAATCCCTTCATAAATGTTACATTGCTCACAACTCAACAGCCACGTCAAGTATTTAAAAAACCATTTGTCTCCAATTCACTCCTATCAAACACCCTCCTCACGCATGCCTGCTGGAAGTCCAAGCCCCTCGCACACAAAAAACCGTCCGTACCCCCTCCCTCCAACCCTTCCTAGGCCGACCCCCTACCCCGCTTCCTTCCCTTACAGACTAGATACACTCATTGAAGTCATTCTGTTCGCTCCATTTCTCCTCTACATGTTCCGAACCACCTCAACAACCCTTCCTCAGCCCTCTGGACAACATTTTGTAATCCCCTCACCTCCTCCTAACTTCCAACTACGATTCCCTCTGCATTATATTCACACCACACGATTGCCCACTAGACATGACATCTCCACGCCTGCCACCAGTCTCCTCGCTGCAACATTCATTCACCATGCTTTCACACCCATATAAGAGCGTTGTAAAATATAACTCTCATACATTTCCCCATCTTGGCCTCCAACGGACAAAGTTCTTTGTTCTCACAGACTCCGAAGTGCACCACTCACTACTTTTTCCCTCATCAACTTCCTATGATTCACCCTCATCTTCATAGACCCATCCGCTGACACGTCCACTTCCCAAATATCCTGAATACGATCACTCGTCCTCCATACCTCTCCCTCCCAATCTGATATTCAATCTTTCATCACCTAATCTTTTTGTTATCCTCATAACCCTACTCTTTCCTGTATATCACATTTAATTTCATCTTTGCACACCCTACCAAATTCCATCCACCTATCGCTGCAGCTTCTCTTCAGAAATCTCCCAAGACACAGTGTCATCATCAAAGAGCAGCTGTGACAACTAAATCCCACTTTGTGTGTGATTCATTATCTTTTAACCTGCCACGCCTCTGCCAAGACCCTCCAGCATTACTTCTCTTACCACCCCATCTATAAATATATTAAACAAACCAAGGTACATCACACATCCTTGTCCAAAGGCCTACTTTACTGGGGAAAAAATTTCCCCTCTTTCCTACATACTCTAACTTGAGCCTCACTATCCTCCTCGTAAAAACTCTTCACTGCTTTCAGTAACCCCATCCTCCTCAACACCATATACGTTGCAACATCTGGCCACATTGAGCCGCCCCTATCCACCCTGTCATACGCATTTCCAAATCCATAAATGCCACAAGACCTCTTTTAGCCTTTCTAAAGACTGTTCCACTTATATGTTTCACTGTAAACCACCCTGGTCCACACACACCCCTAACCTTGTTCCTAAAGCCTCCTTGTCAACTGCTATCCTATTCCTCCGTCTTACCTTAATTCTTTCAATTATTACTCTACCATACACTTTACCAGGTACCCTCAACAAACTTATCCCCCTATAATTTTTTTGCCTCTCTTTTATCACCTTTGCTTTATACAAAGGAACTTTTCATGCTCTCTGCATACCTATGTACCTTACCCTCTTCCATACATTTATTAAATAATTGGCACCAACCACTTTCCAAACTATATCCCCATACCTGCATTTACACATTTCTATCTTTATCCCATCAATCCCGGCTTCCTTTCCCCCTTTCATTTTACCTACTGCCTCACGAACTTCCCACACACTCACAGTGGCTCTTCTCACTCCTACAAGATGTTATTCCTCCTTGCCCTATACACGAAATCACAGCTTCCTATCTTCCATCAACATTAACTATTCCTCAAAATATTCCCTCCATCTTCTCCAATACCTCTAACTCTCCATTAATAACTCTCCTCTCCTATTTTTTAACTGACAATCCATTTTATATCTAGCTTCCTTTACTTGTTAATCTCACTCACTCCAAAACTTTTTCCTTATTTTCAACAAATTTTGTTGATTAACATCTCACTCCACTCTCTCATTTTCTCTCTTTTTTAACATTGCTTCACCACTCTCTTAACCTCTCTCTTTTTCTCCATATACTCTTCCCTCCTGCATCAACTTCTACTTTGTAAAAACTTTCTCATATGCAACTTTTTCTCCCTAATACTCTCTTACATCGTCATTCCACCAATCGCTCCCTCTTGCCCTCCTGCACCCCCACTTACCTGTAACCACAAACTTCAGCTGAACCCTCTAACACATACATTTTTAAACCGACCCTAAAAAAAACAGTTCCTCTTCCCGGCGCGCGCCATTGGCCTATGCTGCTCATTAGCCCATCTATCCTCCAATACTGTTTATATCTATCCCTAACTGCTCCTCTTTTAGTTATAAACCCTTCACCTCTCTCTTCCTGATGCTTCTATTCTCCTTGTATCCCAGCACCTGTACTCTTCAATGTAGCTGACAACTAAAAGGATCTGATATATCTGGGCCCCTCTATAAACATGCACATCCTGAAGTCTACTCAACAGTCTTTTTATCTACCAATACATAAGACAACAAACTACGTCCATTTCTCCCTACATCATATCTGTGTATACTTATTTATCCTCTTTTTTCTAAAATATTTATTACCTATACTAAACCCCTTTCTATAACAAAGTTCAATCCAAGGGCACCCATTACTTTACACCTTGCACCACCAAACTTACCTACCACACCCTCTCTAAAAGTTTCTCCTACATTAGCATCTAGAGTCCCCTACCACAATTACTCTCTCACTTGGTCCAAAGGCTCCTATACATTCCTAACATCTCCCAAAATCTCTCTCTCTCCTCTGCATTCCTCTCTTCTCAGGTGCAACACCTTATTATGACCCACTTCTCGTCATCCAAACTTTACTTTAAATCCACATAAATCTCGAATTTACACATTCATATCTCTTTTCTCCATCCAATAACTGATCATTTAAACATTACTGCTACCCCTTCCTTTGCTCTAACTCTCTCAGTTACTCCAGATTTAATCCATCTAATTTCCCCCCACTGAAACTCTCCCACCCCTTCAGCTTTGTTTCGCTTAGAGCCCGGACATCCAACTTCTTTCATTCATAACATCATCAATCATCTGTTTCTTGTCACCGCACAAATTTCCTTCCACGCACATTTAAACATCCCATTTTTATAAGTTTTTCCTTCTTCTCTTTTTTAGTAACTGTATACAGGAAAGGGGTACTAAGCCCCATTGCTCCCGCATCTTAGTCCGCCTCATACGACCACTCCTGGCTTACGAGGAAAGATTCATTCCACTTCCCCATGGACAATAGAAGAAATAAATGAAGAACAAGAGCTATTTAGAAAAAGAGAAAAACAAGATGTAATGTATATATATATATGCATGTGTGTGGTCTGTTAAGTTGTGACCAAAGTGTAAGTAGGATTAGCAAGATATCCCATCTATCTAGCGGTTTATGAGACAGAAAAAACGAAAACCAGCATCCTACCATCATGCAAAACAGTTACAGGTTTTTTGTTTCACAGTCATCTGGAAGGAACGGTAGTACCGTCCCTGGGTGGTTGCTGTCTACCAAACCTACTACCTATAATATTTACCACGAAACTAGCCGTATTTATTCACTAACCCACTGCAGAACAGCCAATTAGTCGAACCCCATGTCGTATTGGCCCACCTCAGGGTGACAGTCGAAAATCATACCTAGCTCTGTGGGTGCTTGATTTCTTGTAGATTTGTGGTCGTGCGGATTAGAGCGTCATGTGAATTTTTCGCTAACCATGAGGCGGCCAAAACGACATGGTTCGAGTCCTGGCTAGTCGCCAGTGTGTTATGATTAAATAACACTCGTTCGGGTCACAATAAATAATATATATATATATATATATATATATACTATATATATATATATATTATATAAATATATATATATATATATAAGTAGGGAAGTTTTTCTTCTACAGAGAGGCACACTACCCGAAAAGGCCTTCTACAGAGCGCATACCCTTCCGTTAGGGCCTTCTACAGAGCGAACCTTTCCGGTTAGGCCTTCTATATCTACTGAGCGCACCCTTCCTTCTAGGACCAGCAGCCTTGGAGGGTCCCTTTCACAACACTAGGTGTTACTTCCGGTTTTGACCAGACCTTCGCCCTCGAGACTACTCACTCCTTGACCTCCCCCAACCAGTACCCCCGCCCCACGACCCCCCCCTCGCGACCCCCTCCCCGCGCGCAACCGCGCGCCCAGCGCGCCCGCCGCGCCCTTCGCGACCCCCCGCCCTCGCGCCCGCGCGCGCGCCCCACCCCGCCCCGCCCAGCGCGCCCGACCGCGCCTTATAGCGAGCCCCGCCCGCGCCTCCTTCTGCAGCGTCATCCGGATCGCCGCCCCTCCGCTCCTCGAATTTTTTTCCGTTTTTTTCCGAATTTTTTTTTGACAATTTCATTTTCTTGTGCTCTCCATCTCCTCGGATCAAGGTTTTTTTGTATTCCCCCCCTATGGGTTTTTTTTGTTTCGAATTCTCCATCTCTCTCAGCTCAAATTTTTTTGGGTACCCCCTTTCACACCCCTATCCCCAAACAATTTCTCGAAAATCAAATTCCATCTCCTTGGATCAAGTTTTTTTTTGGTAACCCCCTCCTTTCACGCCCCATAATTTTCTCGACAACACCATGACCCATCTCCTCGATCAGTTTTTTGGATCCCCCCTAATGGGTTTCGAAATTTTCTCCATCTCCTTGTATCAAATTTTGGATTACCCCCTCCCATCTTTCACCCCATCCCAAAATTTCTCGATATTACAAGTTTTTGCCATTCCACCTAAATGGGGGTTTTTGCGAAATTCTCTCCATCTCCTCAATCAAATTTTTAAGTTCCCCCCACCCACTTTCACCCCCCCCATATCATCCCAAAAATTTCTCGATAATACAAGTTTTTGGATTCCCCCCCCCCCCCTATGGGGTTTTGAATTTCTTATGATAAACTTGGAATCAAATTTTTGGATTACCCCCACCCACTTTCCATCACCCACCCCCAACCCAAATTTTCTAGATAATACCAAGTTTTTGATTCACTCCTATGGGGTTTTCGAATTCCGCGGATCAAAGTTTTTGGAATCCCCCCCTCTGGGGGTAAGCATTCAAAAATAGACTCCTCTATGTGGGCAATCTTACACAGGTCTAAACATCTTCCCCTTAATTATTTTTAAAATGAACTAAAAGTTTTCCGCCATTACGTCAAATGACCCTAAGAAGGTGTGTTTACTCGGCGCAGTGACGGTCACGCGCACACAGTTGAATCAGTCAACCCCCTATGTCAGTGACGTCACGTGATTGACCGCGCCACTACAGGTTGAATCTTGTCTACCCTTTACCCACCCTCTAAATCCTCCCAACCCTCACCTCTCCATCCAACACCTACACAATTTTCACTCATAATCCCTCCAATTTTTCTCGTTTTAACCCTTTTAGTTCCATAAAGTTAATAAGGAGGACACATGCATCAGAAAGTCCACCACATCAGCTACATCCCCTTCGTAAATCCACTACTCACAATTTTACATATTACGAAGTAAATACACTTTTACTTTGAACATCTTCAAACACTCTCATAAATCATTTGAATACGCACAAAAATACCTTTAAACATTGCAAAACACCACTGAAAAACTCAAACAATCACAATTCGAAACACCCCCAAATCACTCTGCAAATACTCCCAGAACAACCTTCATAAGTACTTCTTGCACATCATTTGAACACCTTCATAAGTTACTCTCCTCTTAATCATTTGTACACCTTCAAAAAACAACCTTTGAATACACTCACATAAACACCCTGAACACCTCAAAACACCTTTGAATACGTTTTTAACTAATTTCATCACAACCCACTTATATCATCTTTTTTTTTCCTGTAACTTCTAATTCGACTAACAACTTCCCTCATCAATTACCATCAAATTTTAACTCGATTTAAACTAAGTCATCAATGTAACCAAGATTTTCACAAAAAAAAAAAAACTCTATGACACCTAATCACACACGCACACACACATCTACCCCACAACACCCACAATTTTTCTCGTTTTAACCTCCTTTTGTTTCATTAAAGTTATGAAGGGACACAATACATCAGAAAAAAAGTCACAAAAAACTAACCATCAACCACTTTACTTTGAACACGACCCCAAAACACTCTCATATCATTTGAATACTCACATAAACACCTTATGACACCTTCAAACACCTTTGAACACCTCAAAACACCCTTGAACCACACTTCAAAACAAACCCTTGAACACCTTCCAAAAACAACATTTGAACACCACTCAAAACACCTTTGGAACTTTCTCAAAACACTATTTGAGTACTCCAATATAAGATTTACATCTCTAATTTATCTGCACTTTCATGTAAATACAAACTTCATTCCCTCAGTCTCCAGACTAGGCAATTTTCTCGTTTTACCCTTTTATTTCCTTAAAGTTATTAAGGGACACAATACATCATAAAAAAAAAAGTCACAAAAACTAACTCAAACACTTACTTTGAACCACCCCCAAAAACATACTCATAATTCATTTGTACACCTTCAAAACACATCTTTGAATTTGAACACCTTCAAACACGCCGTGAACACCCTTGATTCAACTTCAAAAAACAACATTTGAACACACTCAAACACTTTGAACACCTTGAATTTCCAAACAACACTGAAACACTTCCAAAAACAACAATTTTGAGAAACTCCTAATTACACCACTATTACTACTAAAACACCGCTGAATTCAATCCAAACACCGCTTCAACACTTCAACACCCTTGAACCCTGTCAAAACACTCTGTGAACACCTGTTCATTTATGTTTCAGTAAACACCTGGCCCCACCCCCCCCTACTTTCCTAAAGCCTCCTTGTTCATCTGCTATCCTTTTCTCCGTTTTCCTCTTAATTCTTTAAATTTATAACTCTCCCCAAAACACTTTCCCAGGTACACTCAACAGACTTACCCCCCTATAATTTTTGCACTCTCTTTTATCCCCTTTGCCTTTATACAAAGGAACTATGCATGCTCTCTGCCAATCCCTAGGTACCTTACCCCTTCCATACATTTATTAAATAATTGCACCAACCACTCCAAAACTATATCCCCACCTGCTTTTAACATTTCTATCTTTATCCCATCAATCCCGGCTGCCTTACCCCCTTTCATTTTACCTACTGCCTCACGAACTTCCCCCACACTCACAACTGGCTCTTCCTCACTCCTACAAGATGTTATTCCTCCTTGCCCTATACACGAAATCACAGCTTCCCTATCTTCATCAACATTTAACATTCCTCAAAATATTCCCTCCATCTTCCCAGTACCTCTAACTCTCCATTTAATAACTCTCCTCCCTATTTTTAACTGACGAATCCATTTGTTATCTAGGCTTCCTTAACTTGTTAATCTCACTTCCAAAACTTTTTCTTATTTTCAACAAAATTTGTTGATAACATCTCACCCACTCTCTCATTTGCTCTCTTTTTACATTGCTTCACCACTCTCTTAACCTCTCTCTTTTTCTCCATATACTCTTCCCTCCTTGCATCACTTCTACTTGTAAAAACTTCTCATATGCTAACTTTTTCTCCCTTACTACTCTCTTTACATCATCATTCCACCAATCGCTCCTCTTCCTCCTGCACCCACTTTCCTGTAACCAAAAACTTCTGCTGAACACTCTAACACTACATTTTTAAACCTACCCATTCTCTCTTCGACCCATTGCCTATGCTCTCATTAGCCCATCTATCCTCCAATAGCTGTTTATATCTTACCCTAACTGCCTCCTCTTTTAGTTTATAAACCTTCACCTCTCTCTTCCTGATGCTTCTATTCTCCTTGTATCCCATCTACCTTTTACTCTCAGTGTAGCTACAACTAGAAAGTGATCTAATATATCTGTGGCCCCTCTATAAAACATGTACATCCTGAAGTCTACTCAACAGTCTTTTATTCTACCAATACATAATCCAACAAACTACTGTCATTTCGCCCTACATCATATCGTGTATACTTATTTATCCTCTTTTTCTTAAAATAGTATTACCTATAACTAAACCCCTTTCTATACAAAGTTCAATCAAAGGGCTCCCATTATCATTTACACCTGGCACCCCAAACTTACCTACCACACCCTCTCTAAAAGTTTCTCCTACTTTAGCATTCCAGGTCCCCTACCACAATTACTTTCTCACTTGGTTCAAAGGCTCCTATACATTCACTTAACATCTCCCAAAATCTCTCTCTCTCCTCTGCATTCCTCTCTTCTCCAGGTGCATACACGCTTATTATACCCACTTCTCACATCCAACCTTTACTTTAATCCACATAATTCTCGAATTTACACATTCATATTCTCTTTCTCCTTCCATAACTGATCATTTAACATTACTGCTACCCCTTCCTTTGCTCTAACTCTCTCAGATACTCCAGATTTAATCCCATTTATTTCCCCCCACTGAAAACTCTCCTACCCCCTCAGCTTTGTTTCGCTTAGAGCCAGGACATCCAACTTCTTCATTCATAACATCAGCAATCATCTGTTTCTTGTCATCGCACTACATCCACGCACATTTAAACAACCCAGTTTTATAAAGTTTTCTTCTTCTCTCTTTTTTAGTAAATGTATACAGGAGAAGGGTTACTAGCCCATTGCTCCCGGCATTTTAGTCGCCTCATACGACACGCATGGCTTACGGAGGAAAGATTCTTTTCCACTTCCCCATGGACAATAGAAGAAATAAAAAGAACAAGAGCTATTTAGAAAAAGGAGAAAAACCTAGATGTATGTATATATATATATGCATGTGCGTGTCTGTGAGTGTGACCAAAGTGTAAGTAGGAGTAGCAAGATATCCCTGTTATCTAGCGTGTTTATGAGACAGAAAAAGAAAAACCAGCAATCCTACCATCATGCAAAACAGTTACAGGTTTTTGTTTCACAGTCATCTGGCAGACGGTAGTACTTCCCTGGGTGGTTGCTGTCTATATATATATATATATATATATATATATATATATATATATATATATATATATATAATATATATATAAATATATATATATATATAATATATAATATAATTATATTTTATATATATATATATAATATATATATATATATATTATATTATATATATATATTATATATTATATAATATATATATATATATATATATATATATATATATATATATATATTATATATATATATATAATGTGTGTTTACGTGTGTGCGTGCGCTCACCTGTCTGTACTCACCTATTTGTGATTGTCTTGGTTGAGTCACAGCTCCTGCCCCCGCCTCTTCGCTGGTCGCTATTAGGTCCTCTCTCTCCCTAGTTTCACTACATCACTCTCCAGATTGCTCCACTTCCTGACAACTATATGACTGAAGAAATACTTCTTAACATCCTGTGACTCATCTGAGTTTTCAACATCAGTTATGACCCTTGCTGCTATGTCCCATCTCTGAAATATCCCGTCCCTATCTACCCTGGCACTTCCTCTTAGTATTTTATATGTCGTTATCATGTTCCCCCTATCCTTCCTGCCCTCCAGTGGCGTCAGGTTGATTTCCCTTAACCTCTCCTCGTAGGACTTACCCCTTAGCTCCGGGACTGATCTTATTGCAAACGTTTGCACTTTAATTTTTGGACCAGGTGTGGGTTCCATACTCGTCCTGCATACTCCAGTATGGTTCTGATGTATACGGTGTACAGAGTCTTGAACGATTCCTTACTCAGGTGCCGAAATGCTATTCTTTGGTTTGCCAGGCACCCATATGTTTCAGCAATTATTTGTTTTATGTGCACCTCAATAGAGGTGCTCGGTATTATACTCACCCCAAGATCCTTTTCTTCGAGTGAGGTTTGCAGTCTTTGACTTCCTCGTGTGTACTCTGCAGTCTTCTTTGACCTTCCCCAGTCTTCACGGTTTTGCATTTGGCGGAGTTAAACTCCAGGAGCGAATTGTTGGACCAGGCTTGCAGCCTGTCCAGATTTCTTTGTAGTCTTACCTGATCCTCATCCACTTAAATTCTCCACATTAGCTTCACATCGTCTGAAAACAGGAACACCTCTGAATCTATCCCTTCCGTCATGTCATTTACTTATGCTAGAAAAAGCACCGTCCCTAGGACTGACCCTTGTGGAAACCCGCTCGTCACAGGCGCCCACTCTGACACCTTATCACGTACCATCACTCGTTGTTTCCTTCCTGTCAGATATTCTCTGATCTTTTGCAGTGCTTTTCCTGTTATTTCTGCCTGGTCCTCTAGCTTTTGCACTAAGTTCTTGTTCGAAACTGTGTTGAAAGCCTTCTTACAGTCCAAAAAAATGCGATCTACCCAGCCCTCCCCCCCCCCCTCTCTCTCTCTCTCTCTCTCTCTCTCTCTCTCTCTCTCTCTCTCTCCTCTCTCTCCTTCTCTCTCTCTCTCTCCCTCTCCTGCTTAACTTCTGTCACCTTATCGTAAAAGTCTAGCAGGTTTGTGACACAGGATTTCCCCTCCTTGAACCCGTGTGGTTATCGTGTATAGACTCATTTCTTTCTAGGTGCTCCACCACTCTTTTCCTGACTTTTCATGTATACATGTCAGTGATACTTGTCTGTAGTCTAATGTTAGCTACCTGTCTCCTTTCCTAAAGACTGAGACTACATTTGGTGTCTTCCACACCTCAAGTAGTTGCCCCATTTCAATAGATGTGTTGAAGATTGCTAGTGATACACAATAGCGCCTCTGCTCCCTATCTCAGGACCCACGGAGAAATGACTGGTCCCACCGCCTTTGAGGTATCTAGCTCATTTAGCTGCCTCTTCACCTCTTCGGTTGTGTGTATTTTGTACATGAATGGCATATGATTCCGACAAAATGAAAATTAGATACATATGCAACATCTGTTGCATATGTGTCTAATTTTCATCTTGTGTGTATGTTGTCCAGCACTTGTTGGTGTACCTTTCCATCCCAGTTTGTTGGAGTCATTTCTGTCTCAATTAAAAATACTTGATTAAATCTCGTGTTGAGCTATTCGCATACTTCTCGGTCGTTTCTTGTGATGTCCATTCCTTCCTTCCTCAGCCTGATTACCTGGTCCTTGACCGTTGTTTTCCTCCTGATGTGGCTGTGCAACAACGCTGGGTCAGATTTGGTTTTCGATGCTGTCATTCTCGAATTGTTGCTGGGCCTCCCTCCTTATCCATACATATTAATTTCTGGCTCTTCGGCTAATCTCCTTATTTTCCTGGGTCCTTTGTCTTCTGTACTTTTTCCATTCTCCCGCACACTTAGTTTTGGCCTCTCTACACCTTTAGTTTTGGTCTCTCTACACCAATGTTTCTGTTGTCCTTGGGTACGAACTTCTCCTCAGCCTCCTTGCATTTCGTAGTCAGGTATTCCATCATTACATTTACTGCTTTTCCCACCAATTTTATTTCCCACTGTACCTCATGCAAGAAATTCTTCATATCTGTTTAGTCTCTTCTTTTGTAATTTGGTTTCTCGCGTCCTACATGTGCTGCTTCACTCTCCACTTTTAACTTCACAATGTAATCGAAGCTCAGACCACGTGAATCACTAGCTCCAAGGGGCCTTTCATATGTGACGTCCCCAATGTCTGAACTACTCAAGGCGAATATGAGGACCAGCCTTGCTGGTTCATCCTCTCCTCTGTCTGTCTCTCTCTCTCTCTCTGGTAGTGTTCCTAACGTATTGATGCATGAGTTTTCCAGTACCATCTCCATCATCTTTGCTCTCCACGTTTCTGGTCGCCCGTGTGTGTACTCACCTAATTGTGGTTTGCAGGGTCGAGACTCAGCTCCTGGCCCCGCCTCTTCACCGATTACTACTAGGTCCTCTCTCCCTCTGCTCCATGAGCTTTATCATACCTCGTCTTAAAACTATGTATAGTTCCTGCCTCCACTACATACCTTGCCAGACTATTACACTTCCTAACTACTCTATGACTGAAGAAATACTTCCTAACATCCCTTTGCCTCATCTGAGCCTTCAGCTTCCAATTGTGACCCCTTGTTTCTGTGTCCCATCTCTGGAACATCCTGTCTCTGTCCACCCTGTCTATTCCATGCAGTATTTGTATGTCGTTATCATGTCTCCCCTGACCCTCCTGTCCTCCAGTGTTGTCAGACCGATTTCCCTTAACCTTTCTTCATAGGACATTTCCCTTAGCTCTGGAACTAGCAGAGCTAAGGGAATATCCTATGAAGAAAAGTTAAGGAAAATCGGCCTGACAACACTGGAGGAGAAGAGGGTCAGGGGAGACATGATAAGTGTGTATGTGTGTTAGTCACCATTTTGTCCAAGGCACATGTCGATTCGACACGTAGGCCTGTTGTATATGAGTGTGTGTGTGTGTGTGTGTGTGTGTGTGTGTGTGGTGTTGTGTGTGTGGTGTGTGTGTGTGGTGTGTGTGTGTGTGTGTGTGTGTGTGTGTGTTCCGTCCTTATAATGTGTGTCTGCCAGACGTATTACAGCTTGTTTCTCTAATTTGCTCATCGTTTAAATACACGTTTTAACAAGTTTATATAATCCACCCTAACTCATCTTAAACTAACTTAACCTAAATAAATGGCACATGATTTGGACAAAAACTAAGAAACTTGTGGAAATCGACTCTGAGGCAAAAACGCTAAAGAAGATTTAATTAAATGTGGAAGTGTTTGAGTGTGTACAGAAGAGTGAAGATTTCTCTCGATTTATTCTGAACAGAGTAACAGAAAACAGCCTCTATATATTTACTTTCTGACAACATAATATAGCATCGCCACCCTGACATTTAAACAATTGTTTTCTCCCTAAATATGTACAGTTGATAGCGTTTCAAAATAAACTGAACAAATTCCCCTGATGAATTATCTCTCAACCTCAAAGGTAATAAAAACTTTGAACAGAGTTAAGTCAACACTGGGAGTTAGTTCCATAGTATGATTATATGATATACTAGTTACACAGTGTACACTGTGTGGTTAGTTAGGTGTATGTCTCTCATGTATGTACGCTATGTCTCTCATTGTATGTACGCTGTCTCTCATTGTATGTACGCTATGTCTCTCATTGTATGTACGCTGAGTATGTCTCTCATTGTATGTACACTGAGTATGTCTCTCATTGTATGTACACTGAGTATGTCTCTCATTGTATGTACGCTATGTCTCTCATTGTATGTACACTGAGTATGTCTCTCATTGTATGTACACTGAGTATGTCTCTCATTGTATGTACGCTATGTCTTCATTGTATGTACGCTGAGTATGTCTCTCATTGTATGTACGCTGAGTATGTCTCTCACTATATGTACGCTATGTCTCTCATTGTATGTACGCTGTCTCTCATTGTATGTACGCTATGTCTCTCATTGTATGTACGCTGAGTATGTCTCTCATTGTATGTACGCTATGTCTCTCATTGTATGTACGCTGAGTATGTCTCTCATTGTATGTACGCTGAGTATGTCTCTCATTGCATGTACACTGAGTATGTCTCTCATTGTATGTACGCTGAGTATGTCTCTCATTGTATGTACGCTATGTCTCTCATTGTATGTACGCTGAGTATGTCTCTCACTGTATGTACGCTATGTCTCTCATTGCATGTACGCTGAGTATGTCTTTCACTGTATGTACGCTGTCTCTCATTGTATGTACGCTATGTCTCTCATTGTATGTACGCTCAGTACGTCTCTCATTGTATATACGCTGAGTATGTCTCTCATTGTATGTACGCAGAGTATGTCTCTCATTGTATGTACGCTGAGTATGTCTCTCATTGTATGTACGCTGAGTATGTCTCTCACTGTATGTACGCTATGTCTCTCATTGTATGTACGCTGAGTATGTCTCTCATTGTATGTACACAGAGTATGTCTCTCATTGTCTGTACGCTATGTCTCTCATTGTCTGTACGCTATGTCTCTCATTGTATGTACGCTGAGTATGTCTCTCATTGTATGTACGCTGAGTATGTCTCTCATTGTATGTACACTGAGTATGTCTCTCATTGTCTGTACGCTATGTCTCTCATTGTATGTACGCTATGTCTCTCATTGTATGCATGCTGAGTATGTCTCTCATTGTCTGTACGCTATGTCTCTCATTGTCTGTACGCTATGTCTCTCATTGTATGTATGCTGAGTATGTCTCTCATTGTCTGTACGCTATGTCTCTCATTGTATGTACGCTGAGTATGTCTCTCATTGTATGTACGCTGAGTATGTCTCTCATTGTATGTACACTGAGTATGTCTCTCATTGTATGTACGCTATGTCTCTCATTGTATGTACACTGAGTATGTCTCTCATTGTCTGTACGCTATGTCTCTCATTGTATGTACGCTGAGTATGTCTCTCATTGTATGTACGCTGAGTATGTCTCTCATTGTATGTACACTGAGTATGTCTCTCATTGTCTGTACGCTGAGTATGTCTCTCATTGTCTGTACGCTATGTCTCTCATTGTATGTACGCTGAGTATCTCTCTCATTGTCTGTACGCTATGTCTCTCATTGTCTGTACGCTATGTCTCTCATTGTATGTACGCTGAGTATGTCTCTCATTGTCTGTACGCTGAGTATATCTCTCATTGTATGTACGCTGAGTATGTCTCTCACTGTATGTACGCTATGTCTCTCACTGTATGTACGCTATGTCTCTCATTGTATGTACGCTGAGTATGTCTCTCACTGTATGTACGCTATGTCTCTCATTGTATGTACGCTATGTCTCTCATTGTATGTACGCTGAGTATGTCTTTCACTGTATGTACGTTATGTCTCTCATTGTATGTACACTGAGTATGTCTCTCATTGTCTGTACGTTATGTCTCTCATTGTATGTACGCTGAGTATGTCTCTCATTGTCTGTACGTTATGTCTCTCATTGTATGTACGCTGAGCATGTCTCTCATTGTATGTACGCTGAGTATGTCTCTCATTGTATGTACGCTGAGTACGTCTCTCATTGTATGTACGCTGAGTATGTCTCTCATTGTATGTACGCTGAGTATGTCTCTCACTGTATGTACGCTATGTCTCTCATTGTATGTACGCTGAGTATGTCTCTCATTGTATGTACGCTGAGTATGTCTCTCATTGTCTGTACGCTATGTCTCTCATTGTATGTACGCTGAGTATGTCTCTCATTGTCTGTACGTTATGTCTCTCATTGTATGTACGCTGAGTATGTCTCTCATTGTATGTACGCTGAGTATGTCTCATTGTATGTACGCTGAGTATGTCTCTCATTGTATGTACGCTGAGTATGTCTCTCATTGTATGTACGCTGAGTATGTCTCTCGTTGTATGTACGCTGAGTATGTCTCTCATTGTATGTACGCTGAGTATGTCTCTCACTGTATGTACGCTATGTCTCTCATTGTATGTACGCTGAGTATGTCTCTCATTGTATGTACGCTGAGAATGTCTCTCATTGTCTGTACGCTATGTCTCTCATTGTATGTACGCTGAGTATGTCTCTCATTGTCTGTACGTTATGTCTCTCATTGTATGTACGCTGAGTATGTCTCTCATTGTATGTACGCTGAGTATGTCTCTCATTGTATGTACGCTGAGTATGTCTCTCATTGTATGTACGCTGAGTATGTCTCTCACTGTATGTACGCTATGTCTCTCATTGTATGTACGCTGAGTATGTCTCTCATTGTATGTACGCTGAGTATGTCTCTCATTGTCTGTACGCTATGTCTCTCATTGTATGTACGCTGAGTATGTCTCTCATTGTCTGTACGTTATGTCTCTCATTGTATGTACGCTGAGTATGTCTCTCATTGTATGTACGCTGAGTATGTCTCTCATTTATGTACGCTGAGTATGTCTCTCATTGTATGTACGCTGAGTATGTCTCTCATTGTATGTACGCTGAGTATGTCTCTCATTGTACGCTGAGTATGTCTCTCACTGTATGTACGCTATGTCTCTCATTGTATGTACGCTGAGTATGTCTCTCATTGTACGCTGAGTATGTCTCTCATTGTATGTACGCTGAGTATGTCTCTCATTGTATGTACGCTGAGTATGTCTCTCATTGTCTGTACGCTATGTCTCTCATTGTATGTACGCTGAGTATGTCTCTCATTGTCTGTACACTATGTCTCTCATTGTATGTACACTGAGTATGTCTCTCATTGTCTGTACGCTATGTCTCTCATTGTCTGTACGCTATGTCTCTCATTGTATGTACGCTGAGTATGTCTCTCATTGTATGTACGCTGAGTGTGTCTCTCATTGTATGTACGCTGAGTATGTCTCTCATTGTATGTACGCTGAGTATGTCTCTCATTGTATTACGCTGAGTATGTCTCTCATTGTATGTACGCTAGAGTATGTCTCTCACTGTATGTACGCTATGTCTCTCATTGTATGTACGCTGAGTATGTCTCTCATTGTACGCTGAGTATGTCTCTCATTGTATGTACGCTGAGTATGTCTCTCATTGTATGTACGCTGAGTATGTCTCTCATTGTCTGTACACTATGTCTCTCATTGTATGTACGCTGAGTATGTCTCTCATTGTATGTACACTGAGTATGTCTCTCATTGTCTGTACGCTATGTCTCTCATTGTATGTACGCTGAGTATGTTTCTCATTGTCTGTACACTGAGTATGTCTCTCATTGTATGTACGCTGAGTATGTCTCTCATTGTATGTACGCTGAGTATGTCTCTCATTGTATGTACGCTGAGTATGTCTCTCATGTATGTACACTGAGTGTGTCCTCTCACTGTATGTACACTTGAGTGTGTCTCTCATTGTATGTACACTGAGTGTGTCTCTCATTGTATGTACACTGAGTGTGTCTCTCATTGTATGTACACTGAGTGTGTCTCTTATTGTATGTACACTGATGTGAGTCTCTCATTGTATGTACACTGAGTGTGTCTCTCATTGTATGTACACTGAGTGTGTCTCTCATTGTATGTACACTTGAGTGTGTCTCTCATTGTATGTACACTGAGTGTGTCTCTCATTGTATGTACACTGAGTGTGTCTCTCATTGTATGTACACTGAGTGTGTCTCTCATTGTATGTACACTGAGTGTGTCTCTCACTGTATGTACACTTGAGTGTGTCTCTCATTGTATGTACACTGAGTGTGTCTCTCATTGTATGTACACTGAGTGTGTCTCTCATTGTATGTACACTGAGTGTGTCTCTCATTGTATGTACACTGAGTGTGTCTCTCACTGTATGTACACTGAGTGTGTCTCTCATTGTATGTACACTGAGTGTGTCTCTCACTGTATGTACACTTGAGTGTGTCTCTCACTGTATGTACACTTGAGTGTGTCTCTCATTGTATGTACACTGAGTGTGTCTCTCATTGTATGTACACTGAGTGTGTCTCTCATTGTATGTACACTGAGTGTGTCTCTCACTGTATGTACACTTGAGTGTGTCTCTCACTGTATGTACACTTGAGTGTGTCTCTCATTGTATGTACGCTGAGTATGTCTCTCATTGTATGTACGCTGAGTATGTCTCTCATTGTACGCTGAGTATGTCTCTCACTGTATGTACGCTATGTCTCTCATTGTATGTACGCTGAGTATGTCTCTCATTGTACGCTGAGTATGTCTCTCATTGTATGTACGCTGAGTATGTCTCTCATTGTATGTACGCTGAGTATGTCTCTCATTGTCTGTACGCTATGTCTCTCATTGTATGTACGCTGAGTATGTCTCTCATTGTCTGTACACTATGTCTCTCATTGTATGTACGCTGAGTATGTCTCTCATTGTATGTACAATGAGTATGTCTCTCATTGTCTGTACGCTATGTCTCTCATTGTCTGTACGCTATGTCTCTCATTGTATGTACGCTGAGTAATGTTCTCTCATTGTATGTACGCTGAGTGTGTCTCTCATTGTATGTACGCTGAGTATGTCTCTCATTGTAAGTACGCTGAGTATGTCTCTCATTGTATGTACGCTGAGTATGTCTCTCATTGTATGTACGCTGAGTATGTCTCTCACTGTATGTACGCTATGTCTCTCATTGTATGTACGCTGAGTATGTCTCTCATTGTACGCTGAGTATGTCTCTCATTGTATGTACGCTGAGTATGTCTCTCATTGTATGTACGCTGAGTATGTCTCTCATTGACTGTACACTATGTCTCTCATTGTATGTACGCTGAGTATGTCTCTCATTGTATGTACACTGAGTATGTCTCTCATTGTCTGTACGCTATGTCTCTCATTGTATGTACGCTGAGTATGTCTCTCATTGTCTGTACACTGAGTATGTCTCTCATTGTATGTACGCTGAGTATGTCTCTCATTGTATGTACGCTGAGTATGTCTCTCATTGTATGTACACTGAGTGTGTCTCTCACTGTATGTACACTTGAGTGTGTCTCTCATTGTATGTACACTGAGTGTGTCTCTCATTGTATGTAACACTGAGTGTGTCTCTCATTGTATGTACACTGAGTGTGTCTCTTATTGTATGTACACTGAGTGTGTCTCTCATTGTATGTACACTGAGTGTGTCTCTCATTGTATGTACACTGAGTGTGTCTCTCATTGTATGTACACTTGAGTGTGTCTCTCATTGTATGTACACTGAGTGTGTCTCTCATTGTATGTACACTGAGTGTGTCTCTCATTGTATGTACACTGAGTGTGTCTCTCATTGTATGTACACTGAGTGTGTCTCTCTCTGTATGTACACTTGAGTGTGTCTCTCATTGTATGTACACTGAGTGTGTCTCTCATTGTATGTACACTGAGTGTGTCTCTCATTGTATGTACACTGAGTGTGTCTCTCATTGTATGTACGCTATGTCTCTCATTGTCTGTACGCTATGTCTCTCATTGTATGTACGCTGAGTATGTCTCTCATTGTATGTACGCTGAGTGTGTCTCTCATTGTATGTACGCTGAGTATGTCTCTCATTGTAAGTACGCTGAGTATGTCTCTCATTGTATGTACGCTGAGTATGTCTCTCATTGTATGTACGCTGAGTATGTCTCTCACTGTATGTACGCTATGTCTCTCATTGTATGTACGCTGAGTATGTCTCTCATTGTACGCTGAGTATGTCTCTCATTGTATGTACGCTGAGTATGTCTCTCATTGTATGTACGCTGAGTATGTCTCTCATTGTCTGTACACTATGTCTCTCATTGTATGTACGCTGAGTATGTCTCTCATTGTATGTACGCTGAGTATGTCTCTCATTGTATGTACACTGAGTGTGTCTCTCACTGTATGTACACTTGAGTGTGTCTCTCATTGTATGTACACTGAGTGTGTCTCTCATTGTATGTACACTGAGTGTGTCTCTCATTGTATGTACACTGAGTGTGTCTCTTATTGTATGTACACTGAGTGTGTCTCTCATTGTATGTACACTGAGTGTGTCTCTCATTGTAATGTACACTGAGTGTGTCTCTCATTGTATGTACACTGAGTGTGTCTCTCATTGTATGTACACTGAGTGTGTCTCTCATTGTATGTACACTGAGTGTGTCTCTCATTGTATGTACACTGAGTGTGTCTCTCATTGTATGTACACTGAGTGTGTCTCTCTCTGTATGTACACTTGAGTGTGTCTCTCATTGTATGTACACTGAGTGTGTCTCTCATTGTATGTACACTGAGTGTGTCTCTCATTGTATGTACACTGAGTGTGTCTCTCATTGTATGTACACTGAGTGTGTCTCTCACTGTATGTACACTGAGTGTGTCTCTCATTGTATGTACACTGAGTGTGTCTCTCACTGTATGTACACTTGAGTGTGTCTCTCACTGTAGTACACTTGATTGTGTCTCTCATTGTATGTACACTGAGTGTGTCTCTCATTGTATGTACACTGAGTGTGTCTCTCATTGTATGTACACTGAGTGTGTCTCTCACTGTATGTACACTTGAGTGTGTCTCTCACTGTATGTACACTTGAGTGTGTCTCTCATTGTATGTACGCTGAGTATGTCTCTCATTGTATGTACGCTGAGTATGACTCTCATTGTATGTACGCTGAGTATGTCTCTCATTGTATGTACGCTGAGTATGTCTCTCATTGTATGTACGCTGAGTATGACTCTCATTGTATGTACGCTGAGTATGTCTCTTATTGCATGTACGCTGAGTATGTCTCTCATTGTATGTACGCTGAGTATGACTCTCATTGTATGTACGCTGAGTATGTCTCTCATTGTGTGTACGCTGTGTATGTCTCTCATTGTATGTACGCTGAGTATGACTCTCATTGTATGTACGCTGAGTATGTCTCTTATTGTATGTTCGCTGATTATGTCTCTCATTGTATGTACGCTGAGTATGACTCTCATTGTATGTACGCTGAGTATGTCTCTCATTGTATGTACGCTGAGTATGACTCTCATTGTATGTACGCTGAGTATGTCTCTTACTGTATGTACGCTGAGTATGACTCATTGTATGTACGCTGAGTATGTCTCTTACTGTATGTACGCTGAGTATGACTCATTGTATGTACGCTGAGTATGACTCTCATTGTATGTACGCTGAGTATGTCTCTCATTGTATGTACGCTATGTCTCTTACTGTATGTACGCTGAGTATGACTCTCATTGTATGTACGCTGAGTATGTCTCTCATTGTATGTACGCTGAGTATGACTCTCATTGTATGTACGCTGAGTATGTCTCTCATTGTATGTACGCTGAGTATGTCTCTCATTGTATGTACGCTGAGTGTGTCTCTCATTGTATGTACGCTGAGTATGTCTCTCATTGTATGTACGCTGAGTATGTCTCTCATTGTATGTACGCTGAGTATGTCTCTCATTGTATGATACGCTGAGTATTCTCTCACTGTAATGTACGCTATGTCTCTCATTGTATGTACGCTGAGTATGTCTCTCATTGTACGCTGAGTATGTCTCTCATTGTATGTACGCTGAGTATGTCTCTCATTGTATGTACGCTGAGTATGTCTCTCATTGTCTGTACACTATGTCTCTCATTGTATGTACGCTGAGTATGTCTCTCATTGTATGTACACTGAGTATGTCTCTCATTGTCTGTACGCTATGTCTCTCATTGTATGTACGCTGAGTATGTCTCTCATTGTCTGTACACTGAGTATGTCTCTCATTGTATGTACGCTGAGTATGTCTCTCATTGTATGTACGCTGAGTATGTCTCTCATTGTATGTACGCTGAGTATGTCTCTCATTGTATGTACACTGAGTGTGTCTCTCACTGTATGTACACTTGAGTGTGTCTCTCATTGTATGTACACTGAGTGTGTCTCTCATTGTATGTACACTGAGTGTGTCTCTCATTGTATGTACACTGAGTGTGTCTCTTATTGTATGTACACTGAGTGTGTCTCTCATTGTATGTACACTGAGTGTGTCTCTCATTGTATGTACACTGAGTGTGTCTCTCATTGTATGTACACTTGAGTGTGTCTCTCATTGTAATGTACACTGAGTGTGTCTCTCATTGTATGTACACTGAGTGTGTCTCTCATTGTATGTACACTGAGTGTGTCTCTCATTGTATGTACACTGAGTGTGTCTCTCTCTGTATGTACACTTGAGTGTGTCTCTCATTGTATGTACGCTGAGTATGTCTCTCATTGTATGTACGCTGAGTATTGACTCTCATTGTATGTACGCTGAGTATTCTCTCATTGTATGTACGCTGAGTATGTCCGCTCATTGTATGTACGCTGAAGTATGACTCACATTGTATGTACGCTGAGTATTTTCCTTATTGCATGTACGCTGAGTAGTCTCTTCAATGTATGTCGCTGAGTATGACTCTCATTGTATGTGCGCTGAGTATGTCTCTCATTGTTGTGTACGCTGTGGATGTCTCTCCATTGTATGTACGCTGAGGATGACTCTCATTGTATTACTCCTGAGTATGTCTCTTATTGTATGTACGCTTGATTATGTCCCTCTCATTGTATGTACGCTTGAGTATGACTCCATTGTATGTTACGCTGATAGTCTCTCATGTATGTAACGCTGAGTAAGACTCTCATTGTATGTACGCTGAGTATGACCCTTACTGAATTACGCTGAGATGACTCATTGTAATGTACGCTGATATGTCTCTTACTGTATTACGCTGAGTATACACATTGTAAGGTACGCTGAGTAATGACTCTCATTGTATTACGCTGAGTAGTCCTCACATTGTATTGTACGCTATGTCTCTTATCTGATGTACGCTGAGAGACTCTCATTGTATGTAAGCTGAGTATTTCTCTTACTGTATTCCGCTGAGTAATGTCTCACATTGTATGATACGCTGAGTATGACTTCATTGTATGTACGCTGAGTAGTCTCTCATTGTATGTACGCTGAGTATGACACAATGTATGACGCCGAGTATGTCACTCAATTATATGTACAACAGAGTGTCTACTGTAAAAATCTCTGTTTTACATATAAGACATCCCTTGTTAGCTGTGACACAGCCTTACTGGTCCCTCTTTGGTTTAGGCTTAGTTAAATTAAAATTAAACCCTACATTTCACTAACCCATAACCTATATGTTCAATTAGTTTATTTTTTCTCGATTGTATATATATCCAAAATATTAGTTAATCAAAAAACTGAAGAATATATATCACATATATATACACGGAGTTTGATGGATAATAGTTTTCCGACTTGTGTACACTTCGATTCCCCTTTATATCTACCTGTTTATAGCTCCATCACTATTTTCTACCCGGACTTCTTATTACCCTTATCGTTTAGCGGGGGGGTGCATTCTTTGATCTAATAATAATAGTCTGGTTGTTAAAAACACGTGAAGAAACAGCCGCAACTCAAATAAAACTTAAATCAAGCAACTCAAAAGGTAATTAAAACTCTCGAATCACTTATCGACTCAATATCATCAGTGTTCAGTAACTTGTGGCAGCCAAAGTTTAAGATTCAATGAGTCAACGTTTAAACTGTCGTAATTAAAACTCTCTATTTTTTTTATTTAAGTTAATTTCAAAAGCAGCTTTTAACAATTTTTTTAATATATTTATGACTAAATATGAGGAAGGGAAGGCAGGACATGTGATGTAACCTGGTTAATTAGAAAGGTGGTAATGGTTTAAAACCCAATCCGGCTACTCGATGAGGGTCATAAGGCTGTAAGTTACCAGTTCACCACCAGTCACGAATACTGTAATCCCTGTGTCAGATATAATATAATATATATATATATATATATATATATATATATATATATATAAATATATATATATATATATATATATATTAAGAGACATACACATCACGATGTAAATATCCAGGATTTTGATGTTATCAGATCAATTTTCATACTCATTCAATAGCATAGATGTTATCTTAGCAGGAAACACAAGTGGTGGTTAACACACATGTAGCGAGATAACTGTAACAAGTAGTAAGCTACTAGGATAACAAGCGGCATGATAACTGTGAAGTTCCTCTAGGCTTACACTGGGCACGTGGTTTAAATTGTCCAATTAAATATTACAGTCATAACTTATTTTCTTAAACTGTTGTCTTTTCTTGTGTGTTTCCTCGTTCCTTCATAACTTAAGTACTGTTTGTGTTAAATTGTCTTCAGATTATTCATCTCTCAATGCTATTACAAACACAGATGAAGTTTACTGGTCTGCACACCTGGCTGTAACCTGATACCCACTTAGGAACGAGCAAAAAGGCAGCAGAGTAATTATTTGTATTTCCTTCACCAAATAATCTGGTATGTACAATATATTTACCCTATGCACAGTACATAGAGCTATGTACAGTAAGGCAAATGCAAGCACAAGACACGGTGAGAATTTTAGCTACCAGACGTGAAGGTAAGTCTGCCTGTTATGGATGATCCACAAGTGTACCACATCTCTTCACAACTTTGACAGGTTTCCTTGTGATTGGATGGTTGAACCAAGGTACTGACATAACGATGGGGCCTTTGCTCGCTATACTCTTAGCACCTGGTGCGCTGGTCAGGAGGCAGCCTATATGGGTGTGTGACATAAGCCGAATAAAATGTAACATACTCTTAGCATGCCACACCCCAACCCCAAAAGGGCTCTAATAGCCACGACTAGGCATCCCTCCACGGGTAGTGTGCCACGATGGCACGAAATACTATTGGAACCGCCTTTCCTTTCAGCCATCCAACTCATTAGGTAGTGTTTAGCTCAAAGGAACCTCCAAGTCAGACACATCCTTAGAGTGAGACAGCAAATAGTAGGGCCAGCGAAGGTCCAAGATACTAGCGGACCCGAGCAAGTGTCCGCTCCCTAACACATTCTGACAAATTATGTTCTGGAGAGCGCGTCAGCCAGCGCATTATCTTTGCCAGCTATGTAACGTATGGAGAGGTTACACAGTTGCAACCGTAATGCCCAACGCCTAAGACGAGTTTTGTCATTATTTACCTTAATGTTTTTCTTATGTCTCAATATTCTTCGTGTTATCTTTTCTCAGTATATACATTATCAATGTTGTCTTCGGCGCCATTGTGAAGGAGTCGATCATCTGTTGTAATCTGAAGAGCACAGAAATGGATAGAAGATGAAGAACAAGCTTTCTGCCTATTGCTCGACATCCCACTGAAGTATCTCAGTACGCTCTCAGATACTATCTTTCAGGTTTCTGTGATCCTCTGTTCTGTTGCCAGAGGGCAATTTAGGCTTGAAGCAAATCTTTAAGACATCAGTGAATTGGTGTTTGCATCTGCTTTCAGACATATGATCCTCTCTACCAAAACATATAACTGACAGGGGTTTAGAGTGTCAAGACATATTAGAACATCATTTCTTTACACTTCGATCCCGCAAGTGACATTCCAGTCCCTCTTTTATCCTCTGCAGTGACATCTGCAACACGACCAGAGAATCGAGGCTTCAGGCAGCGCGTTAAGGCTCCAAGAAAGGACAAAGTGGAGAGTCTATTGTAGGGCGAGAGCCTTCCATCTCCGCCATTGACTGTCTTTGTCGTGGCAAGAATGAGAGGCAAATCGAGAAAAATGGCACTCAATGCGGCCGCTTGAGTGCAATTGTTGGAGACATTGGGGCCGCCACTTGCCTTGGCGCTCCTCCATTGACTGCCGCGCTCTCTGAATACCTCTAATTTTGGCTGGAATAATGGTACCGTCAAGGTTTGAGCCCAGAGCCTCCTGGCACTGTATCACGACGAGGCTGGCACTGCTGGGATATCAGAACTGGTGATATATCAGAAGTGGTATATCACCGACTCTGAAATAGGTCAGGTGTGGCACTGGTAGTGTGTGTGGTAGTGAGACTTGAATAGCGGCTTGCTGTTGGCACTGAATCATGGATGAAGTGGATGTGAATCTGGTTTGACAGTCAGATGACTGTTTCCTTCAATTTGTCTCCAGTCACTTGCTGTTAATGTCAGTCAACAGTTCCCGACACAAACTAGTAACAGGTCATCACCAGTAGATTTTCACTATGAACAGTTATCACAGCTAACACAAACAATCAGACATAATGACTAACAGCTGTCAACACCACCATGGTCCACCATCACCAACACCACCACCACCACCAGTACCATGACCATCATCACTACCACCATGACCATCATCGCCCACCACCACCACCATCACCATGACAATAATCACTCGCCACCATCACCATGACCATCATCACTCACCACCACCACCATCACCATGACCATCATCACTCACCACCACCACCATGACCATCATCACTCACCATCACCACCAACCATGACCATCATCACCACTCACCATGCATCATCACTCACCATCACCATGACCATCATCACTCACACACCACCATACCATGACCATCCATACCTCACCATCACCATGACCATCATCTCTCACCACCACATCATCACCATGACCATCATCACTCACACCATCCACCATGACCATGCATCACTCACCACCACCATCACCATGACCATCATCACTCACCAACCACCATCCACATATCCATCCATCACTCACCACCACCACCATCACCATGACCATCATCACTCACCATCACCATGACCATCATCACTCACCATCACCATGACCATCATCACTCACCATCACCATGACCATCATCACTCACCATCACCATGACCATCATCACTCACCACCAACCATCACCATCACCCACTCATCACCATGACATCTCACCACCATCACCATGACCATCATCACTCACCATCACCATGACCATCATCACTCACCATCACCATGACCACATCACTCACCACCACATACCATGACCATCATCACTCACCATCACCATGACCATCATCACTCACCACCACCACCATGACCATGACCATCATCACTCACCATCACCATGACCATCATCACTCACCATCACCATGACCATCATCACTCACCATCACCATGACCATCATCACCATCACCATCCACCATCACCATGACCATCATCCACCTGACCATCATCACTCACCACCACCATCACCATACATCATCACTCACCATCACCATGACCATCATCACTCACCACCACCATCCCATGCATCATCACTCACCATCACCATGACCATATCACCACCATCACCATGACCATCATCACTCACCACCACCATCACCATGACCATCATCACTCACCATCACCATGACCATCATCACTCACCATCACCATGACCATCATCACTCACCACCACCATCACCATGACCATCATCACTCACCATCACCATGACCATCATCACTCACCACCACCATCACCATGACCATCATCACATCACCACCTAACACATCACCATGACCATCATCACACCACCTCACACCATGACCATCCACTCACCAACCTGACCATCATCACTACCATCACAATGACCATCACACTCACCACCACCATCACCGCCTGTCACCATTGACCATCATCACTCACCACCACATCACATGACCATCACACCACCACCACCACCTGACCATCATCACTCACCACCACCACCATGCAACCATTCATCACTCACCACCATCACCCGTCACCATGACCATCATCACCACCAACCACCATGACCATCACTCACCACCACCACCTGACCATCACATCACACTCACCCATCACCATGACCATCATCACTCACCATCACCAGACCATCACTCACCATCACCTGACCATCATCACTCACCATCACCATGACCATCATCACTCACCACCACCATCACCATCACCATCATCACTCACCACCATCACCATGACCATCATCACTCACCACCACCATCACCATGACCATCATCACTCACCATCACCATGACCATCATCACTCACCATCACCATGACCATCATCACTCACCACCACCATCACCATGACCATCATCACTCACCATCACCATGACCATCATCACTCACCACCACCATGACCATCATCACTCACCATCACCATGACCATCATCACTCACCACCACCATCACCATGACCATCATCACTCACACAATCACCATGACCATCATCCCTCACCACCACCATCACCATGACAATCATCACTCACCACCATCACCATGACCATCATCACTCACCACCACCATCACCATGGCCATCACCACTCACCACCACCATGACCATCATCATCACCAGCAGAACCACCACCACCACCATCAGTACCATACATACCTCATCAGTCGTTGCTGCTGCTCCAATTGAAACCATTAACACACAAGAATGGTAGATAAGTTCTCTGTGAGATTTAATGGTTTCTTTACCACAGTTGTGGCAGCCTCTGTAGTGTTACTCATTACCTCCACCTGTAAGCCTGGAGGGAGGGATTAGTGAGTTATAACTTTCCCAAATTTAATAATACATTGAACAAATAATAAATCTTAATTCTTGGGTAGAGTACTTGGGTTGTACAAATATTTTGTTAGTGGGATGTCGTGAAGGATCTGTCCAGTTGGGCCAGTGGGCCTGCTTCAGTGTTCCTCCTTTCTTATGAGTCGGATGTCGTCCCGTGTCAGGTGTTGCTTTGTTGTGGGATGTGATGGTGAGTTGTAGTCTCGACCCTTTATATGCCTTCCTTTGATGTATTGTCTTTATAGTTCCTTGATAATGTGAGAAGTCACGAAATCGCTTGGAATTTCACTATCCTTTCACAGGTTTTTTTTTTTTCATATATAATTATATTATTATAAAATTATATATATATTATATATATTTATATTTTAATATATATTATATATATAAAATATTATAATATATGTAAACAAGCCACACAGGGAGGGAATCTTTAGTGTAGATCTTTCACTTTCGTGTCTTGCCTCAGAATATTTCCCCTCTTATTGTTGCTGTCTGCAACAGATTAAGAGGAGGAACTCGACTTGACCCTTGAACCACAGTTGGGGTAGTACACACACCACACCACCACACACACACACACACACACACCAACACACACACACACACACACACATTTTTTTCTGACCACTTCCCACTGTGGTTATATTATGTGCGCGTGAGTATTCGTTTGAAAAATTAAGTGAGCAGGTGGCTAACAAGGCCATTAATGCCACCAAGATAGCAAATTGACGTTTGTGACAACACTCTCCTACTCTCCTTCCCCCCCCACTCGGTCTCCCCCTTTTCCCCATTCCTCCCCCCCCCACCCCCCTAGTCGCCCCCCCCCCCCACCCAGAGGAATTCCCCCCGCCCCCTCAAACCCCTTTTTCTCCCCCCAGAGGACTTATCTTACGGTCCAACAAAAAAGGACTTGCTTTATATATTTTCAACACATTGGCTGTCCCCCCGGGGCAGGTGCCCCAAAAAAAGAAACACTTTCACCATCACTCTACATAATCACTGTCTTTGCAGAGGCTCTCAGAAACGCAGTTTTAGATATCACCCCAAACAGTCAGTACCACAAACTCCCTTTAAAGTGCGGGGCATTGCATTTCCCACCCCCAGGACTCAAGTCCCGGCTACCGGTTTCCCGAATCCTTTCAAAAAAATATTATCCTGATCACCTCCAACAGTTTTTCAGGTCCCAAAAATATACGTCTCCATGTAACAATGCCGCTGCATGTTAAGCCCCTTGCACCAAAACCCCCTTTTTTCCCCTTCCAACCCCATTCCTAGGACGCCCCCTACCCTCCTCCCTCCATAATATTATACGATATTTATATGATTTTTTTTATATAATATATATATATATATTATATTATATATTTTTAATTTTTTTAATATATATATATATATGTATATATTTTTTAAAATATATATAATATATTTTATATTTATTTTTTATATTTTTTTTACACCCGGCCGATTCCCACCAAGGGGGGTGGCCCAAAAAAAAGAAAAACTTTCACACATTCACCCCTCACTGTCTTCCAAAAGGGTGCTTTACACTACATTTTTAAACTGCAACATTAACACCCCTCCTTCAGGTGCAGGCATGTATTTCCCATCCCGGGACTCAAGCCCGGGCCTGCCGGTTTCCCTGAATCCCTTCATAAATGTTACTTTCTCACACCCAAACACGTCAAGTTTTAAAAACCTTTTCTCCTTTCACTCCTATCAAACACGCTCCGCATGCCTGCTGGAAGTCCAAGCCCCTCGCACACAAAACCTCCTTTACCCCCCCCCCCAAACCCCTTCCCTAGGCCGACCCCACCCCGCCTTCCTTCCACTACAGACGATACACTCTTGAAGTCTTCTGTTTCGCTCCATTCTCTCTAAGTCCGAACCACCTCAACAACCTTCCTCACCCCTCTGGACAACTTTTTTGGGTAACCCGCACCTCTCCAAACTTCCAAATACGAATTCTCTGCTTATATTAAACCAACATTGCCCTCAGACATGACATTCCACTGCCCCCAGCTTTCCTCGTGCAAATTCTCACCCCGCTTCACACCCATATAAGGCGTTGGTAAAACTATATCTCATAATTCCCCTCTTTGCCCCCAAGGACAAAGTTTTTTTGTCTCCACAGACCCCT
>NC_069430.1:39435981-39444896 GCF_026875155.1 Cherax quadricarinatus
CTAAGGTGGTGGGGGAAATGGGTCCCCAGGGATGGTGGAGTGGTCCCCAGGGTGGTGGGGGGTGGCCCCCGGGGGGTGGGGGGGGGTCCCCTGGATGGTGGGGGAGTGGTCCCCATGGATGGGGGGGGAGTGGTCCCCCCGGGATTGGGGGAGTGGTCCCCAGGGATGGTGGGGTAGTGGGCCCAGGGGTGGTGGGGGAGGGTCCCCCGGGATGGGGGGAGTGGTCCCAGGTGGTGGGGAAAATGGTCCCCAGGATGGTGGTGGAGGGTCCCCCCGGGGTGTGGGGGAGTGGCCCCGGGATGGTGGGGGGTGGGGCCCAGGGATGGGGGGGAGTGGGCCCCCTGGTGGTGGGGGGGTGGTCCCCAGGGAGGAGGGGGATGGTCCCCCTGGTGGTGGAGGGGGTGGTCCCAAGGGATGGTGGGGGAGTGGCCCCAGGGAGGTGGGGGAGTGTCCCCAGGGATGGGGGGGGAGTGGTCCCGGGGGTGGTGGGGGGGTGGTCCCCAGGGATGGTGGGGGAGTTTGGGCCCCCCGGGGTGGGGGGAGTTCCCCAAGGTGGTGGGGGATGGGGCCCCAGGGGGTGGTGGGGAGTGGTCCCCAGGGATGGTTGGGGGTGGTCCCCAGGGATGGGGTGGAGTGGCCCCCGGGATGGTGGGGGAGTGGGGCCCCAGGGATGGTGGGGGGTGGCCCCCGGGGTGGGTGGTAGTGGTCCCCAGGGACGTGGGGGGGGAGTGGTCCCCAGGGTTCCTGGAGGTTACCTGGAGGGTTTTTCCCGGGTTTAACGCCCCCGCGGGGCCCCCTCCATGTCAGGCCCCCCCGATGGATCGGGGCCCGATCAAAAGGGTGTTACTGCTGGGCCCCCGCAGTCCAAATACGAGCCACAGCCCGGTGATCCGGCCTGATTTGGTATCGTTCCCACTTCTCTTGAAGGGAGCCAGGGGGTTTTTTTCAAAACCCCCAAAACTTGATGGGGGGGTGTTTAAAGTTTTGGGCCCGCACTTAGGTTTTTCTTTTAGTGTACCAATGGCGCCCCTACTTTTTTTTTGGGGGCATTTTGCATCGCCTGCCCATCTTTTACTTTGTGGGAGTGATTTCTGTGTGCAAATTTGGGACCATTCCCTTCCAAGATTTTTAGTGTAGATTATGATTATCTCTCCCTCCGCGTTCCAACGGTACAATTTCAAGTGCTTCCAAAGCCCCTTCCCAGTATTAAGGTGCTTGAAAGAACTTTTCGGCGTAAAGGATCTCTGTACATCTCTAGATCTGCGATTTCCCGTTTGAATGGAGAGTTAATGTCACGTTTTCCCACCCTAGAGAGGCAAGTGATTTGAAAAGATCATCAGGGGCTTGGCATCTCTCGTTTTAAAAAGTTCTCATTATCCATCCTTCTTTTCTTTGCCGTGCGATGTGGCACTGTTGTATCCTTAAAAGGAGATCCTCAGAATTCTATCCCAGGCCCCTTACTTTTTTTTCCGTCTTTGTTGGCCGGAGGGTCAGAGTATACTCTTTTCCCTAGTTTTTATCTCCCCCAGTTTTCCATAACGGGTATTGGGGAATTTGTCCTATTGATTATATTGTTTCCTTGCCCACGGAAAAAATTTGTTTATTTTTTGGAGGTTAACCGCGTCCTAGCAGATGACGCCCATGAGCCCTATATACCGCAAAGGATGATACGGTGCTGTGGTGTATATCTCTGTTTATGTCTGATATGGGGATGGGAAATAAGATGGGGGCGAGTCTGTGTTTGTGGAACAGAGCTCTTCACAGGACCCTCCGTTTAACTCTGTTGCCCCAACTTTTTGTGTTCGATTTGTTAGGAAGTTGAAGATCCTTTCCCCCCATTTCCCATTTTTTCCTTTCACGTATTTTATGGGCTATTCGCCATGATCGCATTTGCAAAGGGTTTTTGAAAAGTCGTGTAATTTACATCTGCATTTTGATTTTTTCCCAGTGCATCCAAGGCCATGTCATAGTGACCCGTAGTTGTGGAGGCAGGAGCGCCTCCCCTGAACCCCATGTTGCCCTGGATGTGCAGATTTTGGGGGAACCCAGGTGATTTGCAACCCTGTTTTAGCACTCGTTAAAAGTTTTTTTGGTGGGCTTTCGAGTTTTGGTCTTAAGTTTTATCTAATGTTTTTGCTGCACCTTTATGGAGTGGGGCATATCCGTTTTTTTTAATGATGGGGAAATTTTTACCCAGTCCAAGCCCCTCCTTCTAGTGTACTTGGGCACGTGAGGGGGGTTTTTGCAGTTCTTAATGAAAACAGATTTCCACAGTCTGGGCCCGGGGTGGTGATAGGATTTTGTAAATCTTTCTCGAAATATGGAGATGGGGAAGTCGGAAAACTGGTACATTTATGAAGTTTTTAGGCTCGTTCATGAAAGAAATCATTGGCTCGTCGATCCTCAGACCGATAAGTGGTTCACTAAAAAACAGAGTCGTTCTGGGGTTTCAATATTTCACTCATTTTTCCCTTTTGTTCACCCCGTGTAAGTCCCACCTTCTGAGTAAGGGCCCGATACTAGTGTGGTATTTCCTTGTTTTTGGCTATGAAAAGAAATTTTTGAATTTCTTTAATTTTACTAATAGCTTTAAGCTCCCCCTGCCCCCTTCCCGGTTCCTGTAAGGTCATTAGCTTTAAGTTTTAAAATAAAATAAGAGATAAAATTTCGTTCGGGTTTTTTAAACCCCGGGGGTTTGCCACCCCGGTAACCCAAAAAGGAAAAGCGTGCGTCATCGAGGATGTCTAACTTTTTTCCCTTGGGGTTTCCTAATCTTGCCCCCCAGGATCGACCCACCCACAAAACCCAACACCCAGTTCCCCCTTTTGCTGCTAGGGAACAGGACAACGGGTGAAAGGGAACGGTGAAATGTTTTTTACCCCCCCGGGGAATCGAACCCGGGCCCCTCCCGTGTGAAGCGGGAGTTTTTGCCACCGGCTTTCCACTTCCCTGGTCAGCGCCCCCTTTTCTGTATCAGATATCTGCATCCGGGGAGTCAGTGACTCTTCGTCGTTTTTTGTAGGGGGAGCATCTTTTTTCTCCAGTTTACCCCGCCTTCTTCTTTCTTGGGGGAATATGCCTAGAACATGCTTCGGCTCCGGAAGTTGTCCTTTAAAGGCACTGATTTGGTCCATGTCCTTTTTAAGACACCCCCAAACAGTTTCGTTGGGCATGGTTTACCTGGTCCCAGTTGATGTTCTTGTTTTGAAATTGTATTTTGTGAAGACCCTTCACAGGTAAGGCATTCTGCTTTCAGGCCCCCTATGCAGACGCTGGACTTCGTTAGTTTTGGATCGAATTGTTTTTTTGATTTCTTATGTCTCTTATCATCCTATTATTTGTGAAGAAAGGTAAAGTTGTTTTCTATCTTCTTGCTCCACTATCTGCGGGTTTAAGGGGTTTTTTCGAAAAATTTTAGTACTCATGTGTGTGTGCCCCTTTTTCATCTGCGCTCCCTCCGGGGATTGTTTCAAAACTTTATTGTACTTTCCCTTTCCTTTTTGATCCTTAGGTTGAAATCACAAGCAAAAGATTTTGGGGATGGAGTGGAAGGTTTCAACCATTTAATCGTTTCAGAGCTGTTCCTTGAACGTTGTGAGGTTGCATTGGGGGCTTGTATACAACCACAATACTATTTTTTGGTTCTCGAAACTTATTGATAGAACCAACTACGTATTTTTGGGGTTCAGCAACTCCCTGAGATAAGGGCTCTTGACTACAGGCCAACCCCCCCTTGTTTCCTGTTTTTTTTTTTTTGATCTGAAAAGGTTGTAACCACTTACCCCAATTTTACTGTCAAAAATGATCTTTTGTGTGGTCTCTGTAAAAGGCTGCAAACTTGCAAAATTTGCTCCCCTAAATCCACTAAAAAGGATTTTGTTGTTGGTGGATGGGTTTAAAGGCCCTGTAATAGCAAAAAAACGAGGTTGTATTCGTGTTTGTTGGGGGGGGATTTTGTTATTGGCATCAGTATTGTAATTCTGGGGGCCATGGGGGGCCATTGGGTGCGCCCCCGTCCCACAAGCTAAGGGTGGTGGACTTTTTTTGTTTTTTCCTTCCATTTTCTTTTTTTGTTTTTGCCACAAAAAATACCTGGGTTGGGTTGTCTATACTATTTTTTGTCTTTTGGGGTCTGTGCCCCTGGCCCTTTTAAAAGGTATGGGAGGGCACTCGTGTTGAACACTGGGTTTTGGAGGACCGAGGGGTGGGACATTTTTTTTTGAAAGAAAATACAGGAAGAAGGCGACACACTCCTTTAGACAGGGGGCGCTACATTTTTTGGGATGGTCAAAGTTGCATTCCAATTTCTTTCCCCCTGTTTTTTCCTGCTTACGATGCCCCAAGCATAATATTTGCAAAAATTCACCTTTGGATGGAATTTTTGGAAGGGGTTGCTGTCAATTTTGGGGTTTTTGGGACGCCCTATAATCCTCAGTATCCAAGCCAGGGCCACCCCGCCCCGGGATTCCTCTACTTTCCCCAGTAGGGGAAGAAGGAGGAGATCCTCCCCAAAACATCTGAAAATGTGGGCCCGGTCTGTGCAATAAAATTTTTTTATTTCTTTTTTTTGTGGGGGTTTTGGGTAGTGTCCCGGGAAAGGTCTGGGTGGCAGTAAGGGGGGGGGATGGCCCCAGGGGATGGTGGGGGGAGGGGCCCCCCCGGGGATAGTGGGGGAGGGGCCCCCAGGGAGGGGGGGAGTGGTCCCCCAGGGATGGGGGGGGATGGCCCCCAGGGATGGTGGGGAGTGGCCCCCTAGGAGGGGGGGGGGAGTGGTCCCCGGGATAGGGGGGAGGGCCCCCGGGGATGGGGGGAGTGGTCCCCCAGGGATGGGGGGGGAGGGGCCCCCGGGGGATGGGGTGGGTGGTCCCCCAGGGATGGGGGGGAGGGGCCCCAGGGATGGGGGGGGAGGGTCCCCAGGGTGAGGGTGGAGTACCCCCAGGGTTTGGGGGAGGGGCCCCGGGGGAGGGTGGGGGTGTCCCCGGGGTGGTGGGGAGTGGTCCCCAGGGATGGTGGGGGAGTGGCCCCCGGGGGATGGTGGGGGAGGGGGTCCCCGGGGATGGGGGGTGGAGTGGTCCCCAGGGATGGTGGGGGGGGGTCCCCGGGATGGTGGGGGAGTGGCCCCAGGGTGATGGGGTGGGTCCCCAGGGTGGTGGGAGGGGCCCCCAGGGATGGGGGGGGAGTGGTCCCCAGGGAGGGGGGGGAAAGTGGTCCCCGGGTGGTGGGGGAGGGTCCCCGGGAAGGTGGGGGAGTGGCCCCCCGGGATGGGGGGGGGAGTGGCCCCCCGGGATGGTGGGGGAGGGGTTCCCTGGGTGGTGGAGGGGGTCCCCAGGGTGGTGGTGGGTGGCCCCGGGGATTGTGGGGGAGTGGTCCCAGGGTGGTGATGGAGTGGCCCCCGGGACGGTGGTGGAGGGTCCCCAGGGTTACTTGGAGGTTCTGGAGGTTATTCGGGATCAACCCCCCCGGGGCCCGGGCCCATGACCAGGCCTCCCATGGATCGGGCCCTATAATAGGTGTTATGCTGGCCGCACGCGCCCCAACGTACAGCCACACCCCGGCCCGATCCGGCATGACTTTAGGTACGCCCAGTCTCTCTTAAAGGCCCCAGGGGTTTTGGCAATTCCCCTAATGTTTGGGATGGGGGGTTTTTTGAACATTTTTGGGCCCCAGACACTTATGGTTTTTCCCCCTTAGTGAAACCAAATGGCGCCCCTACTTTTTATTTTGGGCAAATTGCTCGCCCCCCAGTCTTTTACTTTCGTAGGGAGTGTTCTTGTGCAGTTTGGGACCATTCCTTCCAAGTTTTTCCAAGGTAGATTAGTATATTCCCCCCTCCTGCTTTCCCACGAGTACAAGTAAAGTGCTTCCAAGCGTTCCCATAGTTAAAGGGGTTTTTGACAGAATTTTATACGTGGTAAGGGTTCTCTGTTACTTCTAGATCTGCGATTTCACGGTTTTAGGGAGATGTTAAGTACGCAGTATTCCACCCAGGAGAACAAGTGATTTGAAAAGGTCATATGGGTTTGGCATTTCGTTTTGAAAGTTCTCTTACCTCCTTCTTTTTTTGCACGGCGTGTGGAAAATGTTGTGACCCTTGAAAGTGAGATCCTCAGACTTTACTACTCCCAGGTCCCTTACATTATTTTTCCGCTTATTGTATGGCCGGAGTACAGTAGTATACTCTGTTTCTATTTATTATCTCCTCCAGTTTCAAAAAGGGAGTAGTTGGAATTTTTCCTCATTGAACATCATTTGTTTACCCTTGCCAATGGAAAACTTTGTATATCTTCTTTGGGGGTTTAACGCCGTCCTCAGCAGATGACAGCTCATGCAGATCCTAGTATCATCCTCAAAGGATGATACGGTGCTGTGGTGTATATCTCTGTCGTCTATGTCTGATATGAGGATAAGGAATAAGATGGGGGCGAGTACTGTGCCTTGTGGAAAAGAGCTCTTCACTATGGCAGCCTCCGATTTAACTCTGTTGACCACTACTCTTTTTGTTCGATTTGTTAGGAAGTTGAAGATCCCTCTCCCCCACTTTCCCCGTTATTCCTTTAGCACGTATTTTATGGGCTATTACGCCATGATCGCATTTGTCAGATGCTCTTGCAAAGTCTGTGTATATTACATCTGCATTCTAATTTTCTTCCAGTGCATCCAAGGCCATGTCATAGTCATCCAGTAGTTGAGAGGCAGGGGCGACCTCCCCTGAACCCATGTTGCCCTGGATTGTGCAGATTTTGGGAATCCAGGTGATTTGCAATCCTGCTTCTTAGAATTCTTTCAAAGATTTTTATGATGTGCGACGTCAGAGCTATTGGTCTATAGTTCTTAGCTAATGCTTTGCTGCCACCTTTATGGAGTGGGGCTATATCCGTTGTTTTAAGTGACTGTGGAATTTCACCCATGCCCAAGCCCCTCCTCCATAGTGTATTATGGGAACGCGAGAGGGGTTTCTTGCAGTTCTTAATAAAAACAGATTTTCCAACGAGTCTGGGCCCGGGGCTGAGTGCATAGGCATGTTGGCAATGGCTTTTTCGAAATCTATCGGAGTTAGGGTAATGTCGGAAATCTGGCATACATTTATGGAGTTTTGAGGCTTCATTCTGAAGAAATCATTTGGGTCGTCGATCCTCAACCGATAGGGGTTCACTAAACACAGAGTCTTATTTTGATTTCAAATTTCACTCATTTCCTTGTTGTCAACTGTGTAAGTCCCATCCTGTCTGAGTTAGGGCCCGATACTAGATGTGGTATTTGCCTTGTTTTTGGCATATGAAAAGAATATTTTGAATTTCTTTCAATTCACTAATAGCTTTAAGCTCCTCCTGCCTCTCCTGGTTCCTGTAAGAGTCATTTAGCTTAAGTTCGATAGTTTCCACTTTCCCTGGTCAGCGCCTCCTTTCGTGTATCAGATATTTTTAGCACCCCTGAGGAGCTCAGTGACTCTTCGTCGCCCTTCTGCAGAGGGAGCGTCTTTTTTCTCTCCAGTTTACTCCTGCTCTTCTTTCTTAGGGGAATATGCCTAGAACATGCTTGGGCTACCGGGGAAGTTGATCCTTTAAAGGCACTGGTTTGGATCCATGTTCATTTAAGACATCTTCCCAACATGTTTCGTTTAGGACAGGGTTTTACCTGGTCCCAATTGATGTTCTTGTTGTTGAAGTTGTATTTTGTGAAAACACCTTCACAGGTACATGCATTCTGCTGATCAGGACCCCTATGTATGTCGCCGGACTTCGATTAGATTGTGATCGGAATTAGTTTGTTTTTGATATTCTTATGTCTCTTATCAGGTCCTCATTATTTGTGAAGATAAGGTCAAGTGTGTTTTCTAGTCTTTTTGGCTCCACTATCTGCTGCTTAAGGTGTGTTTTACGCAGAGACTTAGTAGCTCATGTGTGTGTGACCTTTCATCTGCGCTACCTCCGGGGATTGTTTCAGTATACCATTATTTGCTACATTTTTCCATTTTGTATGCCTTAGGTTGAAATCACCCAAACAGTAAGATGTTTGGGGATGGAGCTGGAAGGTTTTTCAAACAGTAAATCAATTTTCAGTAGCTGTTCCTTGAACTGTTGTTAGGTTGCATCTGGTGGCTTGTATACAACCACAATGAAATAGGTTTGGTTCTCGATCTTATTGATAGAACTTCAACTACCTCATTTGTAGTGTTCAGCAACTCCGTGCAGATAAGGGGCTCTTTGACTACAGGCCAAACCCCCCTTGTTTTCCTGTTTTTTCTGTGCATCTAAAAAGGTTGTAAACCCCTTATCCATATTTTACTATCAAAGTGATCTTTTGTGTGAGTCTTGTGAAGGCTGCAAACATTTTCATTAGACTCCTCTGAAGTCCCCTGATAAAAGGTATTTGTTGTTGGTGGATGGCTTAAGGCCCTGTATATTAGCAAATATGAACGAGGTGGCATTCTGTGTTTGTTTAGGGGGATTTTTTTATTGGCATCAGTAGTTGAAATTCTGGAGGGCCATGGGTGGCCACTGGCTGCACCTCCAGTCCAACAAGGCTCCAAGGTGGTGGACTATTTTTCTTCCATTTTCCTTTTTCGTTTCCTGCCACTAAAAAATCACCTGGAGTTGGGTTGTCGTACCTACTATTGTTTGTCTTGTGGAAGGTGGAGTGGTCCCCAGGGATGGTGGGGAGTGGTCCCCAGGGATGGTGGGGGAGTGGTCCCCAGGGATGGTGGGGGAGTGGTCCCCAGGGATGGTGGAGTGGTCCCCAGGGATGGTGGTGGAGTGGTCCCCAGGGATTGTGGGGGAGTGGTCCCAGGGGTGTGGTGAGTGGTCCCAGGGAAAGGTGGAGTGGTCCCAGGCGGTGGGGGAGGGTCCCCGGGAAAGGGGGTTTTTTGGGGGATTGGAAGGTGGAGTGGTCCCCAGGATGGTGGTTGGCCCCCAATG
>NC_069430.1:39445396-39461175 GCF_026875155.1 Cherax quadricarinatus
TTTGTTTTTCCGTCTCCACCACAATAAATGCTATATTATCACTATAGTTGACTGGTGCAAATTTTGGGGAAGGACGCTTTTTCTGTAGTAATAATTGCTTCTCGTTGTGTATATTGGACCGCTGGTAACTACAGTAAAGATACTCCTGGGTATCAGTAAAGATACTCCTGGGTATCAGTGAAGATACTTCTGGGTATCAGTAAAGATACTCCTGGGTATCAGTGAAGATACTCCTGGGTATCAGTAAAGATACTCCTGGGTATCAGTAAAGATACTCCTTGGTATCAGAAAAAGATACTCCTGGGTATCAGTGAAGATACTTCTGGGTATCAGTAAAGATACTCCTGGGTATCAGTGAAGATACTCCTGGGTATCAGTAAAGATACTCCTGGGTATCAGTAAAGATACTCCTGGGTATCAGTAAGATACTCCTGGGTATCAGTAAAGATACTCCTGGGTATCAGTAAAGATACTCCTGGG
Organism: Cherax quadricarinatus; assembly: GCF_026875155.1. Taxonomy (NCBI): domain Eukaryota; kingdom Metazoa; phylum Arthropoda; class Malacostraca; order Decapoda; family Parastacidae; genus Cherax; species Cherax quadricarinatus. The sequence goes on from NC_069430.1 coordinate 39,445,877, forward strand.
TATCAGTAAAGATACTCCTTGGTATCAGTAAAGATACTCCTGGGTATCAGTAAAGATACTCCTGGGTATCAGTAAAGATACTCCTGGGTATCAGTAAAGATACTCCTGGGTATCAGTGAAGATACTTCTGGGTATCAGTAAAGATACTCCTGGGTATCAGTGAAGATACTCCTGGGTATCAGTAAAGATACTCCTTGGTATCAGTAAAGATACTCCTGGGTATCAGTAAAGATACTCCTGGGTATCAGTAAAGATACTCCTGGGTATCAGTAAAGATACTCCTGGGTATCAGTAAAGATACTTCTGGGTATCAGTAAAGATACTCCTGGGTATCAGTAAAGATACTCCTGGGTATCAGTAAGATACTCCTGGGTATCAGTAAAGATACTCCTGGGTTTTCAGTAAAGATACTCCTGGGTATCAGTAAAGATACTCCTGGGTATCAGTAAAGATACTCCTGGGTATCAGTAAAGATACTCCTGGGTATCAGTAAAGATACTCCTGGGTATCAGTAAAGATACTCCGGGGTTTATCAGTGAAGATACTCCTGGGTATCAGTAAAGATACTCCTGGGTATCAGTGAAGATACTCCTGGGTATCAATGTGGGAATACTAATTTTTTTTCCGTTCTAGACGGCTAGATGCCAGAGCTAGAATCACCGACAACTATGTCGGGTGAGGGGGATTTTTTGGGTTTGCCAGGCGGCCGCCTCTCAACCAAAAAAGGGCCTGACTGATGGGGCAGCTACGCAGTCATACGTTAAGCCTTGAATGTAAGTCAGTGTAAGATGCTAGTAATCTTAGCCTTAGGAATAGTATAGGTATAAGTAACGTACGGAGAAATATTGTCTCACCAATATAGGCCTCAAGTTAGCATCATCAGAGGTGGCAGAGTAGATCAGTGTTGTATCTCGGGCGGGCCCAGGTAGTCACATTCAAGACTCCGAACAATAAACCGTTTATCTACAAACTCCGTACAAGTTGGACTCACGTCGCTTCGTAGAATAAAGAGCGGCCGATAATTCCAACACCTAATTAATTACGGGGTACTGCACTATAGTGTAGACACGGTGATACACATCAATCAGTCGCGGTACTAATCCTTCTCGTAGTCGTAGATATTCTTAAAAACCGAGGAATCTCCACATTGTGAAGGTCTATGAGGGTACCTCGCTTTAAGTAAGTCTCTTCACAGTAAAGCATCTCAGGTAAGTCATCATTCATCTCAGCAGTTAGAAAATTGTACAGCTATCGTAAACACTGAGGTTTTTGCTGATTTCGTCCGAGATGCAAACTGTAGGTTAACTGTCTAGCAAGCACCCGTGTCGATATTCTTCAGTCAACATACATCAACCTACACACATTGCTAAGTGTTACCTAGTGATATTAATTATGCGCCTAAGTGTATTTGCATGCAGCTCTGTTGGAAGGCCTTTATCACTTTTATAAGCCGGGTGCTGGATGGCTTGTGTTTGTCCTGGACATGCCAGTGATGTCAGCTAGGACTGTAAGTTGTGTCGTGTACTGCTAGAAAATGGATTAATAATAATATCTTTATTTCTACAAGTACATGTACAAGGTTATACAGGCCTAACTAACATCAATGACATACTACAGTATAGAAACCCCCTTGTTATGCAGAGCTTTTCCGGCAAATTGGGTCAGTTTTGTCCAGGATGCGACCCACCCGTAAAATAACCCCCAGGTACCCTTTTATACAATGGGTAAACATGAACAACGGTGTCAAAAGGAAACCGTTCTTTTTTCCACCCGTACGGGAATTCGATCTCCGGCCCTCAGTGTGTGAACTGAGTGCCTCCGTCGAGCTAGGGCCCACCCCTTTGCCACATTGGAGTGACACTTTGGGGCTCCTTGGGGACTAAAACCCCGCTCTTGTTTAAAGAAAACCACTAGGGGGGCCCCTTCCCACTACAGTTTGCATCCCAACCGCGGGTGGGTCTTGCCAAACAGCCGTCACAGTGCCGACATACTGAGAACCCCCAGGCAATGCCCCCGGGCCGGGGAATAAAGTTTACTGGTTCTTTCTGATTTTTCTACTATATTTTCCTCGTCAGCTGTGTGGGCGCGGGGGAGATTATGGAAAACGGAGTTTTTTTCCCTGTGGAGTTTTTTTTACTTCTGGAACCCATGACTGAGTCCTGGAGAAAACTGGTGTTGGGTTTTGCCCGTGGAAAAAAAAAACATTTGCGAACCAATTCCGTCATGAAAACGTTTCCCTCCTTTAGAGCTTACAAAAGAGAGAACGTTTTACCAGCAACAATTGCTCGGAAAGTGGTTTGTTCATGTTGTTGGCAGTATGACACTTGAACCCCCGGTCTAAAACCTGGGGTTTTAAATCCAGAGGCCGGGAACCCTCCTGCCCCCCACCCCGAGGTTTAATCGAGGCCAAGAACCCTCCGGCCTCCCTCCTGGGGTTTTAAATCCAGGGGGCCGGAAAACCCCCCGGCCTACCATCCTGGGGTTTAACCCAGAGGGGGGAACCTCCGGCCTACCTCTGAGGTTTAATCCAGAGGCCAAGACCTCCCCCCTACCACCCGGGGTTTTTAACCCAGAGGCCAAGAACCTCCGGCCCCCCACCCTGGGGTTTAATCAAGAGAACAGAAACCCCCGGCTCCATCCTGAGGTTTTAATCCGAGGCCCAAATTTTCCGGGGGGCCTACTATCTGAGGTTTAATCCAGAGGTCAGGAACCTCCAGCCCCGTCCTGGGGGTTTTTAATTCGAGGACAGGAACCTCCGGCCTACCGTCCTGGGTTTAATTCAGAGGCCAAAAGCCCCGGCCTAACTCCGAGGCTTAATCCAGGGGTCAGGAACCCCGGCCCCTCCCGTCCTGAGGTTTAATTAGAGGCCAGGAAGCTCCGGCTACTACCCTGAGGTTTTTTTCAGAGGCCGGAACTTCCGGCCAAACCACCCTAGGTTTAATCCAGAGGCCGGGAAACCCCTCGGCCTCCCTCCTGGGTGTAAATCCAAGGCCAGGAACCTCCTGCCTTCCATTTGAGGTGTAATCCAGAGGCCAAAACCTCCTGCCTCCCATCCTGAGGTGTAACCAGAAGCCAGGCCCCCGGGCCTCCCACCCTGAGGTGTAACCCAGAGGCAGGAACCCCCCGGCCCTCCTCCTGGGGGTTAATCAAAACGCCGGAACCTGGGGCCCCCCTCCGAGGTTTTAATCCAGGGGCCAGGAACCCTCCGGCCTCCATCCTGAGGGTAACCCAGAGGCGGGAAACCCTCCGGCCCCCACCCTTTTGAGGTTTAACCCAGAGGCCAGGAGCCCCCTGTCTCCCACCCTGAGGTGAAACCCCCGAGGTCGGAACCCGGCCTCCCTCCTGGGGTTTTAAATCCAGTGACCAAGAACTTCCGGCCTACTACCCTGAGGTTTAATCCAGGGGTTTCAGGAACCCCCGGGCCCCTCCCGCCTGGGGTTTAAATCCAGAGGCAGGAATTTCGGCCTCCCACCCGAGATTTAATCCAGAGGCCAGGAACCCCCGGCCTCCCACCCAAAGGTTTTAATCCAGGGGCCCGGGAAACCCCCGGCCTCCATCCTGAGGTTTAAATTCAGAGGCCGGGAACTTCCGGCCCCCCCATCCGAGATTTAATCCAGGGGCCCCAAAAAACCTCCGCCCTCCCATCCAAAGGTTTAATCCAGAGGCCGGAACCCCCGGTTTCTATCCTGAGGTTTAAATCCGAGGCCAGGAATTTTCCTGCCTCCCATCCTGGGGTTTTTTAATCCAGGGGCCCAGGAACCCTCGGCCTACCATCCTGATTTTTTTTAAACCCGAGGCCAGGAACCCCCGGCCTCCCATCTGGTTTTCCAGAGGCCGGAAAACCTGGCCTACCATCCTGAGGTTTAACCAGAGGCCGGAACCTCGGCCCTCCCACCCTGGGGTTTAATCCAGAGGCCAGGAACCCCCAGCCTCCCATCCTGGGGTTTTAATTCAGAGGCCGGAACCCCCGGCAGGTACTTAGTACCCCCGAGGGAAGAGAAAATTTTTGCTGTTATTGGTTTAGGGAGAATTTTAAAGCAAGGGGGGTGGAGAGAGGGGGGGGGGAAGAAATTTGGGGGAAGGAATTCGAGGTTTTTTTAGGGGAGGAGGGAGGGCGGTAATAGAGGGTAGGATCAGTGAGGAGGGGTGGAGGAGGCGATAATGGGCTTGATAGGGGAAAAAAGCGCCGGGTTGATGGAATTTAATGATTTTATATTACACATTGGGATTGTATAAAAGGAATTTTGGGTTTCCGGGTTTTTTAAACTGTATGAAGGAAAGGGGAGTTTTGGGGGGAATCCAGGGACGGGTAGTATTTTTTGGTCTATAAGGGAGGGGGGGGGGGGAAGCCCTGGGTGCTTTTGGGGCGATCTCCCTCTGTTCAGATTATAAATTTTTTTGCGAAGGTTTTAGGTAACCGTAAAAAAAAAGGTGCTTGACCGAGTCCTACAAGAGGACAGTGTGGGTTCCGGTCAAAGTATGCGTGAGGGGCATGGAAGAATAAGGATTTTGTGGGGGTAGACAACGGGGGGGGATTTTGGGGGGTTTGTTTGGGAAGCGGGTTTTATGACAGTGTAGAGAATATGTTGTGGTGTTTTTTAAAAAAAAACAGGTTTTGGTGATGGATTGTGCGCGGGCGACTACTTTGTTACGCCTGAACGGTCAGGGTTAGGTTAAGGGAAGTTAGGGTTGCCAGGCAGAGGGGGGATGGGTTTGGGGACAGGGTTCCCCCTTGTCTCAAATCCTCTTTGCATGCTGCGGACCCTTTTTTATAGGTTTTATAGAGGAAGGATGTGGGAACAGGGAGAGGTGGGTCCTGGGAGTGTGGATTGTGGGGTTGTGGATGACACCAATTTTTGGGGTTGGGGGGAAAAAGGATTGGGGAATGTGGGGTATAATAGAGATTTTGGGGGGGCGACAGGGATGGGGGTTTAAATGGGCAAAGTAAAATTTATTAAAAGTAGGCACGTGGGGGGGGGGGGGGGGGGTTTGGGGGAACAGAGGGTGGAACGTATGGATAAAATTAAAATGTGGGGTTGTGTATAGGGCGGACGCGGGGGGCAAGAGAATAAATTTCCAAAAGAAGTAGTGAGTAGAGCGATGGGTAGGATGCGGGGTGGAGGGGGGGGGTTTATAACATTGCAGCAGAGGGTGGTGGTAGTAAATACACTTGTGTACAGTAAAGTGGGGGGGTGGCAGAAATAACCCCCTGGGTCGTGTGTATTCGGAATTTGGAGAGGGTGGTTTGAGGATGTGTGGGGTTATGGGAACCCCATGGCTCGGGGAGGTGGGACGATGGGCGTGCGGGGGTGGGTGGGTTTATCCTTTTGGACACACGGTGAAGGCAGTGTATGTGAAGCAGCGTACTTGAGGGTGGGGGGGGGAGGGGGTAGAAGGGGGGAGAGGTATAAAGGATGTGCGAAAATGGTGGAAAGGGAAAGGAATAGGGAGTGTGAAGATATGGTGCGAAATTTTTTGGGCAAAAGGGAAGCAAAAAAAAGTAAGGGTAAGTAGGCTTGGGAGGATAGGTAGGCAGGGTAAGTGTACGGGGTAGTACATACCAATGTATGATTGGAGGGCATTTGGGAAGACTTTCGGAAGATCGTTAAACCCAAGGGTTCGTGAAGTGGTTTATAGATTTTTTAGGGAATTTAGTAAAGGCAGTGTTATATAAAATGGGTTTGTAGGTGCGGGACTTGTTTGCTTGTGAGGAAGAGGAGACGGCTTTTCATGCCATATATTTTTGTGAAACCCTTTGGGGTTTTTTAAGGGGAGGCTGCGAGAGTTCTGGGTAAATGGCGGGAGGGGGAAGAAACATTTTGACTTTGAGGGCTTTGCATTTCAGTGGGGGGGGTTTCCAAGGAATTCGGGGGCAGTGATGTATATGTGGCAGATTTTTTGTATTGTCTTGGTGCATGCGGGAGGTGGGGGGTGAATTTAAAAGGGGCGGGCGCTTGCGGCGAGTGTGTTCGTTTCAGTATGAGAAATAGGCTCTATATGGGAGGTTGTGGGTAAAAAAGTTTTCCCCTTTGGGGATCGTAATTACGGTAGGTGTAAAGTTAGGGTTGGGGGTAGTTTAGAGTGGATTGGGCGGTTTCCCCCAAATGGCATTTTTTTTCTTTTTTGAGATTAGTGGAGGTGGAAAGGGGGAAATAAAAGTGTGTGGTAGGGAGCTATGGGTGTAAAGTCTTTAGGAAAGGGGGGGGGGGGGGTAGGGGGGGTGAACTGGTGACATTTGGTTGAGACGGGGTTTTTTTGATTTTGACGTGGTACGAACTGAGCATGGAAGGGGGAAAGTGAGTTTTTGGGTTTTTTTTTTTTTTTTTTTTTTTTTTTTTTTTTAAATAAGTAGATGGGGTCAGGGGATGGGGGGGGGGGCTTTCTGAAGTGTCTTTTGCCCGGTTGGTTTTTTTGATTGAGGTAGTACTGCCCGGTAATGTTTTTTTAGGAGCCCTATTTATTGTGAAAATTGTGCATGAAGAGTAAGTCTGTATTCTCTGGAACATTGTTTTAAATGGCTTTGATTTTAAAAGGGATAATACATCTATAAGTTTGCATGAAGTGTATATATTAGATTAGTACTGAATCTAACATTGTATAAAAATTTTTATTTAGCAAAGATGTTTTTGACGTTTTTGTATTGTGTAAAAGTTATTGTTGATCCTTTATTTGAACAATTTTTCATATTTTTTAGTTGTTTGTAGTTTTTTATTTAAATAACTTTTATAAAATGTAAGTTGAATGCTAAGATTGTTTGTTTGTATGTATACTGTCAAAAAAAAAAATGATTTTTTTGATTTTGGTTTACACTTTTTTATGTTGTGTATATTGCCTTGTTTCAGGCTAAATACATGAAAAGGGGGGGGTTTCCCTATTTTGTGGCTGCAAGGGTTTTATCCCGCACTTAAAGGGATTGAGAGGAGATACTTAGTGAAGGGTTTAGTTCAATGGATTGGGATATTTTGTGGGAGATTATAAATTGTGTAAGTTTGTTTTCTTGTCTTTTGACAAAAACGTTTTTTGTCTTTATTTTTGGTCCCGTAAGTTTTCAATAAAAAAAAAAAAAAAAAAATCCTTACCTTTCCCACGTTCCAAAATAGCGAGGGGTCACCCCGTACACAAAGGGAAAGGGTAAGCAGACTTTTAAAAATTAGGCCAATATCCAAAAATTTCCTTCTCTCAAAAATCTTAAAAACTTAATTCTAACGAATTATTCCTACCTCATCTCCCACAACATACTCAACCCCGTCAGTTTTGGGGTTTAGGCCCGATAAAAATTCGAATGATGCTATTATTCACATGCTTGAAAAATTACACTGCACTTAAGAAAAAAAAAAGTCCATTGGGGATCTTCATGATTTCGAAAGCTTTTGTACATTGACCAGATTTGCTCCCATAAAAATTATCACATTGGGTTTAAGGGGCACTCCTCAAAAACCTAAAAATTACCTTTTGCAACGAAACCCAAAATGTGAAAACAAATGGGGCAAACTCTTCCCCACAACCATTGCAGTTTGGAGTCCCACAGGAAAGTCCTTGGGCTCTTCTCTTTCTCATTTATATAAGACCTACCAAAAGCTTGAATACTTTTAAACCCCCCCTATTTGCAGATGACACTACATAGTTTTTTCTCTCACCCCAACCCAGTCATACTAGCCATACTTAAATAAGAAATTTCAGAAAAAAAACTACCTGGATGATGATTTAACAAGTTACTCTCAATATTTACAAAACCACTAAATGTTTGGGAAAGCTAAGAGTTCCTCTAAATAATGATAAACGGATCACCCATCACAAAGCTCACAGAGGGAAAAATTTTAGGGGAAACACCTTGGTAAAGATCAAAATTTCAAACACATTACAAAACAAATTTCCAAAAAAATTTCAAGACCGTGGATATATCGAAAATCGGTACTATGTTCCACAGTGCCCCCCTGGCCCTTTTTTTCACTCAATTTACCCCCATCTGACCCATGGAATCTGTGCAGGGGCTCAACAACATAAATCATTCAGACCCTTAATTCCCAACAAAAAGGCTCAGTAGAATTTTTAACAAAATTCCCACTCCAGGCGCATACTCCACCCCAAAATTTAGAAGTCTAAAATTACTCATGTACAAAACATCCATACTTTTTATTGTGCCTTACAACATAGAACACTAAACCGGAATAAACCCTCCCCAAATTTTTCCCTTCCAACCTCAATAGAACACTGACCCTAAAAAAGGCACAGTCACTCTTTTAGGTTCCCCGTGTCCCTTCAACTATGTAAAAATCAATGCACATAAAGGCCCCAAAAAAAACTGGAATTCATTACCCGGAATACAAAAAAAACACTGTCGTTTATAATTCCAGACTTTCTTAAAAACCCCTTTTCACCCCCCCAAATAAATAAAAAACTGAAAAACTGTTTTATTTAAAAAATGTAATACGACCTTTTTTTTTTAATTTTCATAACCAAAAGAATAATCCATTCTCTTGAATGCGTGTAAATTATTAATGACCTGTGACCTGTTTCTGCAAAAATGTTTTGATACAGTATTTGTAATTTTTGTTTTATTTACATTGTTATGCTACAATTTGTCAATATAATGCTTTAAATGAAAGGGTTTAAATGTCTTTTTAAAATATTATTTTTACTTCAGTTGTAAAATTTTTTTACTGTAATTTTTACCACTGAATATATCATTGCTTAGTTAATTTAAGTAAAATTTTTAAACTGCCCCTAATGCTCTGTATAAAAGGGCTTTTGGCATGATCCCAATATAAATTTCCCTTGTGAAATATGTATAATGTCCAGATAAAGTATTGTATATTGTATTGTAAGTTCATGGTAGGAAGTAGGTGGGAAGAGGTAATGGTAGGAAGCCATGGAGGAAGTCTGTAGGAGTACATGGAGGAAGTACATGGTAGGAAATACTGGTAAGAGGTAAATGGTGGAAGACATGGAGGAAGTACATGGAAAAGGGGAATAGTAGGGGTACAGGTAGGAAATAAAGGAAAAAGGTACATGGTAGGAATACATGGTAAGAGGTACATGGTAGGAAGTAAGGGGAAGAGGTACATGGTAGGAAGACTGATAAAAGGTACATGGTGGAAGTACATGGTAGGGAAATAATGGTAAGAGGTAATGTAGGAAGTACTGGTAAGAGGTACATGGAAAAAGTGCACGTAGGAAGTAGTGTACATGTGTGCGGGGATGATGTGGTGTGAGGGTGTGTTGAACACAGCTGGTTGCAAGGTAAAATTCTTAGTGGAGGTGTACCGACGAACCAGGTTAAAATGAGCGTATTAGGGTTACAGGGTTTTGGGTTTGTTTACGCGAGCCTAGGGAGATTGGCTAGTTGCCCTGGGTTAGGGTTTGGGAAGTTACGAGAGGTGGGCGCAGGTCTTAAAAACAGTAATTGAGGTACTCCTAAGCAGACTAACCATCTATCTATCTATCATATATATATATATTATATATATATTTATATATATATATATATATATATATATATATATATATATATATATATATATATATATATATATTTATATATGCAGATAGATAGATAGATAGAGAGAGAGAGAGAGAGGATGAGAGAGAGGAAGAGAGAGAGAGAGAGAGAGAGAGAGAGGAGAGAGAGAGAGGAGAGACGAGGAGGGAGAGAGAGAGAGAGTAAGCATGCCCCATAACAAACTACAAACGGGTGTCGGCGACAAACCTGCGTGTTGTCCCTGTTTGTGTGTGTGTTTTCATCTAACTGTGGTTGCAAGGGTCGATTTACAGCTCATGGCCCGCTTCTTCACTGGTCGCTACTAGGTCACTCTCTCCCTGCTTCGTGAGCTTTATCATACCTCTTCTTAAAACTTACGTATGGATCCTGCCTCCACTACATTACTTTCCAGACTATTCCACTTCTTGACAACTCTGTGACTGTAGAAGTACTTCCTAACATCCCTGTGACTCATTTGAGTCTTTAACATCCAACTGTGTCCCCTTGTTGCTGTGTCTCATCTCTGGAACATTCCGTCTTTGTCCACCTTGTCGATTCCTCTCAGTATTTTAAATGCACGTAATGCCGTTATTATATCCCCACTATCTCTACCGCCCTCTAATATCGTCAAGTCGATTTCACTTAACCTCTCCCCGTAGGACATGCCCCTTAGCTCCGGGACTAGTTTCGTTGCAAATCTCTGCACTTTCTTTAATTTTCTGACGTCTTTGGCCAGGTGTATGTGTGTGTGTGTATGTGTATGTGTGTGTGTGTGTGTGTGTGTGTGTGTGTGTGTGTGTGTGTGTGTGTATGTGTATGTGTGTGTGTGTGTGTGTGTGTGTGTGTGTATGTGTATGTGTGTGTGTGTGTGTGTGTGTGTGTATGTGTGTGTGTGTGTGTGTGTGTGTGTGTGTGTGTGTGTGTGTATGTGTATGTGTATGTGTGTGTGTGTGTGTGTGTGTGTGTGTGTGTGTGTGTGTGTGTGTGTGTGTGCGTTCACGCTCTCTCTGAGTTTGTGGACGATAAACTACAGCTCTTGGTCCTGCCCATCTAGCCTCTTCTCCGGTTACTTCCGTTTTTCTTCTGCATCTAACGTTCTTTTTACCACCGGAGTATATTCTACGTCGGGATAATGTCTCCTCTTGTTCTGTGCTCTGAGATGCCAGGTCGGATTTGTTCAATGTTTTTACGTTAATGCTTTATAATATTAACAGGTTGATGACTAAGGTATCAGTAAAGATACTTCTGGGCATCAGTAAAGATACTTCTGGGTATCAGTAAAGATACTCCTGGGTATCAGTAAAGATACTCCTTGGTATCAGTAAAGATACTCCTGGGTATCAGTAAAGATACTCCTGGGTATTACCTGGAGTTTACCTGGGAGAGAGTTTCGGGGGTACAACGCCCCGCGGCCGGTCTGTGACCAGGCCTCCTGGTGGATCAGCGCCTGATCAACCAGGCTGTTGCTGCTGGCTGCACGCAAACCAACGTACGAGCCACAGCCCGGCTGATCAGGAACTGCCTTTAGGTGCTTGTCCAGTGCCAGCTTGAAGACTGCCAGGGGTCTGTTGGTAATCCCCCTTATGTGTGCTGGGAGGCAGTTGAACAGTCTCGGTCCCTGACACTTATTGTATGGTCTCTAAACGTGCTAGTGACACCCTGCTTATCATTGGGGGGTTGGTTGCTGCATCGTCTGCCAAGTCTTTTGCTTTCGTAGTGAGTGATTTTTCGTGTGCAATCGCTCGGTACTCGTCCCTCTAGGATTTTCCATGTTGTGTATAATATGTATCTCTCCCTCCTGCGATTCCTGGGAATACTGGTTTAGAAACTCAAGGGCGCTCCCAGTAATTGAGGTGTTTTTATCTCCGTTTATGCGCGCCGTGAAAGTTTCTCTGTACATTTTCTAGGTCGGAATTTCTCCTGCCTTCGAAAGGTGCTGTTAGAGTGCAGCAATATTCCAGCACTAGATAGAACATGTGACCTGAAGAGTGTCAATCATGGCTTGGCCTCCTAGTTTTGAAGGTTCTCATTATCCATCCTGTCATTTCTAGCAGATGCGATTGTTTCAATGTTTGGTCATTGAAGGTGAGGTATCTCCGACTAATCACTCCCTAGGTCTTTGACTTTGGTGTGCGCTCTATTGTAGTGGCAGACAGAATTTGTTTTGTACTCTGATGAAGATTTAATTTCTCATATTTTCCTATCTGAGAGTATTGGCGAAATTTCGCATCGTTGAACTTCATATTGTTTTCTGCAGCCACTGAAAGATTTGGTTGTTTTGTGATGTCCGCCTGGAGCCTTGAAGTGTCTGTCAATGGAAGACACTGCATGCAGATTCGTGTGTCATCTGCAAAGGGAAGCCGGTGCTGTGGCTGACATCCTTGTCTATGTCGGATATGTGGAGGAGGAACAAGATGGGGCTAGTTACTGTGCCTTGTTGGAAAGCAGAGCTTTTCACCGTAGCTTCCTCGGACTCTTACTCTGTTGACGGACTCTTCTCTGTGTCTGTTAGTGAGGAAAATTATAGATCCCATCGACCAACCTTTTCTGTTATTCTTTAGCGCGCATTTGGTGCGCTATTTCTCCATGGTCACTCTTGGTCGAAGGCTTTTAGCAAAGTCTGTATATATTACATCTGCATTCTTTTTGTCTTCTAGTGCATTAAGGACCTTGGTCGTAGTGACCAGTAGATTGGAGCTGCACAGGAGCGACCGGTTCTAAACCATGTTGCCTGGGTTGTCTGTGTTAACTGATGGGTTTCTAGATGGGTGGTGATCTTGCCTTCTTAGGACCCTTTCAAAGATTGTTATGATATGGGAGCTAGTGCTATTGTCTCTGTGTTCTTTGCTGTTGCTTTACTGCCCCTTTGGGACGTGGGGCTATGTCTGATGTATTTTGTGTAACTGAGGGACGACCCCCGGGTTCCATTGTCCTTCCATAGGATGGAAAAGGCTCGTGATGGGGCTTCTTGCGGTATTGATTGACACAGAGTTCCTTATCTGAGTCTGGCCTGGGGCAGTGTTGGGCATGTCATTTATTCGACTGTTCGAAGACATTTGCGTTCAGGATAACATCGGTTAGGCTTGTGTTAATCAATTTGTGGCGCTCTCCATTAAAAATTTCATTTTGATCTTCGACTCTCTGTCTGGTTAGCGGTTGCTAAAAACTGAGTCATATTGGGACTTGTGTAGCTCACTCATTTCCTGCTGTCATCTGTGTGGACCCATCTGGTATAAGTTGGGGCCCAATTCTGGACGATTGTTCTCGATTTTGATTTGGCATGAGAAGAAATACTTTGGGGTGTTTCTTTCGTTTTCATTTATGGCTTTAGTTCTTCCCGCGATTTATGACGTCTAAAGGTTCTTTTAGCTTTTGTTCGTGCTTGCTAATTCTTGACCAGTGTTCCCTGCGCTTTCTGTATATTGACCTCTTTGTAGCCGCTTGATATTTTTTCCGTCGCCTGTAAAGGGAGAGCCAGTCTCTTTCTATTTTACATCTACTCTCTTTTTCTTAAGAGCGAATAAAGCCTCCTGTGCCTTACATTCGAGTGCCACGAGTTGTTAATTCTGTTTAGGCATAAGTTTGGGATCTGTGTTGCTTAGTATATCTTCCCAGCTTATATCGGTTAGGACTTGGTTTACTTGGTCCCACTTTATGTTTTTGTTATTGAAGTTGAATTTGGTGAATGCTCCCTCGTGACTAGTCTCATTTTGTCGGTCTGAGGCTCCACGCATACATGTCTGAACCTCAATTATGTTGTGATCTGAGTATATTGTTTTTGATATGGTGACATTTCTTATCAGATCATCATTGTTAGTGAAGATGAGGTCTAGTGTATTCTCCAGTCTAGTAGGCTCTATTATTTGCTGGTTTAAATTGAATTTTGTGCAGAGATTTAAAAGCTCGTGTGAGTGTGAGTTTTCATCAGAGCTGCCTCCTGGTGTTATTACTGCAACAATATTATTTGCTATATTCCTCCATTTTAGGTGCCTTAAGTTGAAATCCCCCAGGAGCAAGATGTTGGGTGCAGGAGCTGGAAGATTTTCCAGACAGTGGTCAATTTTTAACAGCTGTTCCTGGAATTGCTGGGATGTTGCATCCGGAGGCTTGTAGACTACCACAATGACTAGGTTTTGGTTCTCGACCTTTACTGCTAAAACTTCCACTACGTCATTTGAGGCATTAAGCAGTTCTGTGCAAACAAGTGACTCTGCAATGTACAGGCCAACCCCCCCCTTTTGCCTGTTCACTCTGTCACATCTGTATAGGTTGTAACCTGGGATCCATATTTCGTTGTCCAAGTGATCCTTTATGTGGGTCTCAGTGAAAGCCGCGAACATTGCCTTTGCCTCTGCAAGCAGTCCACGGATGAAAGGTATTTTGTTGTTTATTGCTGGCTTTAGACCCTGTATATTTGCAAAGAAGAATGTTATCGGACTGGTGGTATTGTTGGTACTGGGGGGGGATTTTTTTTCCGGCATTAGTATCTGTATCTGTTGGTTTGGAGTGGAGGCCATCGACTGTGGTTCCACTCCAGGAATGACTGGATTTGGTGTACGATTTCTGCCATTTCCTGCCAGTTTTTTTTCCTTCCTGGCACTAAAAAACCTCTCCCTCTTGAGTGGCTGTGGCTACCCAGGTTTTCCCATGGCCTGGATGTTTTGTATCTTTTTGTCCCCTTTAGATGGTATGCCTGGCAATTTAAGTTATAGCACAGTCTTTCCTGTACTGAAGAGGTACACATTTCAGGGTGAAAAAGCTTACAGGAAGGGAGTTTGCATTTTCCTGTTGTCATATGGGCATGACATTTTCTAGGGTGGTCATAGTTGCATGTCCCATCTGTTTTTCCAGATTTCCCATGCCAGCAGATACCAAGTGCATAGTATGTGCACAGGCTTGGTTTCCGTTTGCCTTGGGTTTCTGTGACTGTATTCCCTGTTGGTGCATGTTTCCCTGTCTTATTCCTATCCTCCTTAGCACCAACAATGGAGCTCCCACCAGTTGTTTTTGGTAATTTATCCTCACTATTGCTATTGGAGTCCTCTTGTTTGCTATTTCCTGCGGTATTTCTGGTTTGCAATATTGGTTTTATCTTATCTTTGACTACACTTGTTTCCCTACTATGGCTCCTGTCCTCTATGAGGTCATTTATATGTATTCCTTCCTGCGTATAATTCCCGACTACCTGGACAAAATCTCCAGCTTCACCATTACTGTCTACCAGGACAGTATCTCCAGCTTCACCATTTCTGTCTCCCAGGACAGCACCTCCAGCTTCACCATTACTGTCTCCCAGGACAGTATCTCCAGCTTCACCATTACTGTCTCCCAGGACAGCACCTCCAGCTTCACCATTACTGTCTCCCAGGACAGCACTATCAGCCTACATTTACTGACTACCAGGACATCACCTCCAGCCTTACAGTTTGTGACTACATGGCCAGTATCAAGGGCAGTACCATTCAGCCCGGACTTTTTATGTTCCCATCTGTTGTAGAAAGCTTCCAGGTTTTCTATGAAAGCAGCTTTGATGTTATCCTCTTTTAATACCCTTGTGATTTTAGTCCACAGATTTTCCTCATTTGGGCATACCCAAAAACACTTCTCTGTTTTAATACTGCTTGTAGCTAGTTCTGGGATATCTGCACAAGGAGCGTGACACCAATTTCCACAAAAATGACAATTTATCCATGTGGTAGCCCGTTTGTTTGACTGACCACAGACTACACACAGCTTCATAATGATTTGAATGGTTGATTTACTGCAAGTCTACTAGCAACCTCTTGAATATTATATTAATAACCTTAAATGAAGCTCTAGC